>VURO01000983.1:37483-60103 GCA_015108175.1 Pelvicachromis taeniatus
ACTTATGGTCAAAGGCACAAAACCTTTGCAATTGCAATGAAAAATGGCTTTTAAAATCTGTATCCAAAGATTTAGTAACAGTGTCCCATCATGCATTGTCCTTATTAAAGTAATGGCAAATCTGCACGCTCCTGATCTGTAAGGTCATTTTGTTATATCCTGCTTTTACTTTTGGAAAAGAAGTATAACATTATAAGTAATGTCATGATGCAATAGGGGGGAAAAATCCCCCAGTCAACACACTTTGTCATTTGTACATTCCTTCAAGCTGTTAGTCATGTCCTGCTATTTGTTTTTTCAAGCTGAAGTTGCCCACCAGTTCCAGTACGCAGTACGAGTCATTGGCAGTAACTATGCCCCCACTATTGAACGAGACGAGTTCCTGGTGTCAGAGAAGATCAAGAAAGAGCGTGAGTGGCATTGGGTTGATGCTTTCCTCCCTCCCTCTGTGAAAGCAAATCCATTATAATCCACCATATATTACTTCATTTAGTCACTGTGACATCTGATCTCCTTATGTCAGAATGCCAGCTTTAATACATGTGCTGGAAAATCTTTATTCCACCATACTACAGAATCCTATTTGACTTAAATGGGAGCAAGGTCACACCATTAGTGGGAAAACATTGATCCAAGCTTTGCTGCAGACAGTAAAACCAAAATAGCAAAGCACTTACTGTACAGCGTTTATTTATCCCAGGTGGACTTATGACAACAAGTTTTTGCTTAGTCTTTTTTTTTTTTTATATATATTGGTTAATGATGTGAAACAGTCAGGCATTTAAATGATATGAAATAATGTCTTCCAGTAACTGCTAAAGAAATAGCATTTGTCCTGCAGCTCTAAATGCCAGCAGTGACAGGATATACCAGAGCTGGAGGGTTGGTTGTCAATATGAGGGCAGTTATAAATACAAACACAGCATGTTTTATCTTGATTAGCAACTTTGTGCTTTCAGAAGGGCTCTGCAGTACGCTGGCTTTCTTCATGAACCTCCACAATACGTTTCCTGCTTTCCTTTGCCTTGGCCTGCAGTTTTAACGATATCCCGTTTGTGGAAAGGTTTCTTTTTGTTATTAAAAACCTGTTCGGCACAGGAGCATTTCCAGCTTTGTTCATCTGTTAAATGAAATGTGGAGGAGACATGCCACCTAACATAATGACTTAATGCTCTTGCAGTGCTGAAGCAGCGGAGAGAAGCGGATGCAGCTCTGTTCTCTGAGCTGCACAGGAAACTTCAGACACAGGTTGGTATTTGGATTTCTCTCTGAAAGGTATTATTACCCACAGAGGTATTAAAGCTTTGATGGAACAATTTTCCACTTGACTCATGATACAGCTTGTTTGCATAAAACAGGGGCCTGTTTAATTTGGTTCAGAGTAAGGCTTTCAGAAGGGCTGATAATACAGTACTGGTCATTAATTGTATATTAATTTTTTTCATTATTAATATGTCTCACCAGTCGCCAGAGTCACCTAAACAATACTCTTTTGTTTATTAAATGGAAGTCTTCCAAAGGGTCCTTTTTGCCCTGTCTCACTCCCTTCACCCCCACTCGGTCATGGCAGATGGCGCCCCTCCCTGAGCCTGATTCTGCTGGACGTTTCTTCCTGTTAAAAGGGAGTTTTTTCTTCCCACTTTCACCTTGTGCTTGGCCATAAGCGGTTGTCTGATTTTTGCCGTTTTCTCTGTATTATTGTAGGATCTTTACCTGTAAAACTTCAAGGTGACTGTTGTTGTGATTTGGCGCTATGTAAATGAAATTTAATTTAATTGATTTGAGGGTGGTATTTCTTTTATTTGGTTTTCCTGTGTGCAGGGTGTTCTAAAGCATCGCTGGTCGGTTCTCTACTTGTTGCTTAGTCTTTCTGAAGACCCCCGCAAACCATCCAGCAGGGTGAGGGACACACACTCACAAACTCTTCAAATCTTGTGTAGATTTCCTGTAAAGGCCATTATGTCCATTTCTAACTCTGTATTCTTATTATTTGAGATATTCGATTAGCTTTGCATGAATCTGTGTTAAAAGTAATTCTTATATAGCTTACGCTGGCCCTTGAGTCAACACCTCAGGTGAGGTTTTACTCCTTTACAAACAGATGATCTGAACATCAGATGGGGGAAGCTTCAGTGCTCAAAGCCATTTATTAGCCCATGATGAATATATAAGGATATCCCCTGTCTGTGACATCATACAGGGCCAAGAGTAGAAAAAAAAAACTTTAAGTGAATGTTTAAAAGCTTGAGCTTTTGGCTCATAGTGATTACGTGTGTATATACACTGATGCTTGATATGAGCATCTCACTATTCTAACAGTATACAACAGAAAACAAAGAAAAGCAGGATAGATCTACTTTAGCACTTTCTGGAGACCTTCACTGTCTGACTGTCCTTCCTAGGTTGGAAACTACGGGGCACTGTTTGCCCAAGCCCTCCCCAGGGACGCCCACTCCACCCCATTCTATTGCACCCGTCCCCAGAGCCTGGCCCTGGGCTACGGGGAGAGGAGCGCCGGCCTGTCAGCTAGTGTCGGGACCAGCGGGATTTCAAGTCTAGGAGTTTACACACTGAATGGACCGACACCAACACCACAGTCACTCCTGGCAGGGTGAGCATCTTCATATAGACTTGCTAACCCTTGAGATTTCTGTGCCCGAGGTTTTAAGCAGCTCCTGAAAAGCTCTGCAGTGAAGGGTTGTTTTTCTGCTGTTTTTGTGTAAGAAGCTCTCTGTCAGATACAAGAGGCATCATTTAACAGCAGAAAGTGAACTTGCCTCTTGCCTCTCAGCCTTATAACACAGTTTTATGGCCATTTTGCCCCATTTATAATCATTAATAATGAAGAGGGCCTTTAGTAAACAATGACCATTGGGCTGTCTGTGTTCACCTTTAAGCCTTTAAAGGCATTTTTTCCTCTTGAAAACTTTGTTTCCCCGTGACTCTAGACAACACACAGTGATAATTAATTAACAGAACAATGATGTGTGCTGGGCTTGCTTTATTGAATGACTGTTCCAGTATCGTCGAAAGGGGTCAAAAAGTGTGCTGAGGACACTCGGGTTCTTAGGAAAGAAAATACAGTAACTGCTGAATTTCCAAAGAAATTCCAAATTTGAACACAAATCTTGATTGTGAGCTGTTCTTTGCTGTGAATGTCAGAACCTTAGACTGTATATAAAAGAAGGATGTAGCCACATCATCCATTTTCTTCCACGTCCAATTCAGGGTCTTGCGGAGGTGGGACAATGTCTCAGTTGTGATTGGATGAGAGGCAGATTACAGCCTGGGCATGTCACCAGTATATTGCAGGGCTAAGGTCCCATTTATGCTCACCGCATTGGTCACGTCACATGACAACAGTTAGCTCCATACCATTTTTACACGCTTTATACTGTTTATAATGTTGCAACCCATTCCTTTATATAATCTGTGAGTCTTGCAGGTTGGAATTGCAGTAAAAACGGACATGATTGCACACGTGTTATGGTTGCAGTAGCACCAGCTTGAGGTTACACAAAGGGCACAGATGGCCAGTGGATTTGAACCCAAGACCTTCTTACTCTTTAATGCTAACTACTTCAACACTGTACCACCCTCATCCATTGGTTTCTAAGGCAATCCTGAACTCACTCGCATGACCTCTTATTTTGTCAATATTTGCATCTTGACTGTTGTCATGTTGTGTTTTTTAGAGTCAGTATAATTTATTAGCTAACGCTAGGTTAGGGAACTATCCAGCGCATAGACACGGGACCCTGCTAATTTGTAACGGACTAATGCTTTAATTTTACTCATCAAACTGATGCACAACCATTTTGGTCAGATAATTGAATTTAAAATGCTTTAAAAGGCACCGTCAGCACAGTTAAGAGCTTCAGTTCAGTCACTCCACTTATCCAAGGTGAGGCCCAGCTGCTGTTTACAGCTGGCTATGTTTGCAAAACTGTTGGTAAAAATAGCTAAACCGCCCCAAACTTCAAGCCAACCACACACTTGTTAATGACCGGTTAGACTGAAAATGTTTTTGATGCTGTTAAGTTGGTCATTTTAACATGTTTATGTGTCGTTGGAGTAGTTTGGCAAATGTGAGCCTTAATTGGCCGCTAAAGGAACTGCAGTGGCTCATGCTGCTTTCATTTTTCAGCCCTAGAAGTTGTCACTCGGTCAAAACACTATAACTGTCATAACTATTATGGCATTCAGTGCAAAGATAAATAAATAAATAAATGAATTTAAAAAACAGCAAATGTCTATTAAAGATCCAGAACTGTTGGTAAAATTACCCGGCAATGGCACAGCCATAACTAAAGTAAATGTGCTGTTGTGTTTCAGTCAGCCACCTCAGCCTGCAGCTGGAGTCGGTCAGCCTCTGGGTTCACGGTTAGCCTGGACTCTTCCAGTAAGCTCCTCACCCAACTCCGCTCTGGTTCCACCCGCCACTCGGCCACCTCTTGGCCCTCCGGTCCCCGCTGCCAGAGTGGTGCGTCCTCGCCGAGATGGCGACCCAGCTGGTGAGTGACGTGTATACAGTGTGGGTTTCACGTCTGCACGTTTACACTTTTTGACCTCCATAAACTCTAAATACATAACATGTTGCATTCAGAGAAAGCACTCTGGAGCAGGCTTTGAGATCTCTCTCAATTTATCACTCGTACGATGAGATCTTAAAGTTTCATTTTCATTTCCCACTTTCCCTCCAACACAATATAATCCTCCACATTCTGCATGCGCAGGTGAGGTGAACGAGGCGGCGCTGGTGCGGGACATCCTTTACGTCTTCCAGGGAATTGACGGCAAGTTCGTCAAGATGAGCGCGCAGGATAACTGCTACAAAATAGACAGCAAGGTATCCGAACCGCCGTCTAGTCTTGTAAAAGCTCTTAATAGACCAATCAGCTCAGCAGGGTGCACATATTTCATAGAGTAATCATCATCACCATCCCACTGTGACTTGCAGGAAACATGAGATCCAAGTCCTGGAGCTTCAGCCGCTCAAAGATCACTTTTCCTTATTAGGCATAATAGATGATATGAAATCAAGACTGTTTTTGTTGACTGAACTTTAGAACCAAGATTCAACAGATCAATATAAAGCTTTTTGGCTCCAAGTCACATCGATCTTCTCCCACTCTCCTTCTCTTTTTTGTCTGTCCTGTTAGTTTATTTAATTCCTCCTCTCCTCCCCTTTTCGCCACATTATCGATGGGAAGGCCATAGATGGAAGTCGTCCCATATTCTCACTCCGTGACGCTAACCTTAGACTTGTGTTCGATCTGCCGACATGGTCCTCCTGATGGAGACGGAGCCACTGAGAGCACAGATATATCAGTCAAGGATGGAGATATTTTGGAGGCTGCTTTGGCCACTTAAGCTCACTGTAAGGCTCCCGGGATAAAAGGTTTTTGTTAAGCAGATGAAAATTTAATGCAAACTTTTCAGCCCCGGAAGGTCGTCTGCTGCAGGACGGCCTTGTTAGTTATAGAGGATGCGTTCATAAAACGATAAGCGATCAAATCAAAGTGGCTTTTAAAATGTGATTTTCATTAAACCCTGATTATGTCTATAATAAAAATCTGTGCTAGACATTCCTTTCCATAGCGCTAATATTAAACTTAAATTAGAGTTTCAAAATAAGCTGAGAGTAACGATTCCAGTATTTGGATCGCTGTCAGGGTCAAATCATGGCATACAATAAGACCTGCTACATGGCATTATAAATCACGCTGGCCCTTTTTGTCATATGCTTAACTAGAAGAACAATATGACATTGCAGTCGTCATCCAAAGTCAGTGCTACGTCTAAGAATTTGCACTAAAATTTAATGGGTTCTTCTTTTGCCCACTTTTCTATCAAGTGAATGAAATACAGCTTGTGAGCTTTTGGCGAGTCCTGCTGACAAACTAGCAAACAGACGCCTCCGCTCTGGCCTTAGTGGAAAAATAAACCAGCAGAAGAGGTTATATGTGTTGTAATGTCTGCTCTGACTCACTAGGTGGTGCTGTGCAAGTCCCTCAGGGACACCAGCAGCAGACTGGCTGAACTTGGCTGGCTCCACAACAAAGTCAGGAAGTACACTGATGCCAGGAGCCTCGACCGGGCCTTTGGATTGGTCGGACAGGTGTGTGAGTGCGTGTGCACGTTTTGTCATGTGCATTAATTGTTCGTGTCAGTTTTATCACACAGTCCTCAACTAGTGCTTACCTTTCTGTTTCTGTGTTTCTCCACCCGTGACCTCTCCTCCTCTCCCCTGCTTTCCACTCAGAGCTTCTGTGCCTCGCTCCACCAGGAGCTGAAGGAGTACTACAGGCTGCTGTCTGTCCTCCACTCGCAGGTAAATAAAATTAGTGCTGACAATGTGGGAATGTGTCATGGAAAAAGTTGGCAGACACTCAGTCTAAGGTAATTTCTCTGTGCTGTAGCTGCAGGTGGAAGATGACCAGGGTGTGACCGTGTGCACAGAGAGCAGTCTGACCCTCAGGAGGCTGCTGGTCTGGATGTACGACCCTAAAGTCAGGCTCAAAACACTCGCCGCCCTCGTCGACTTCTGCCAGGGTGGGTGGACACGTGCTTGTTGGTTTTGGTGTAGGTGGGTGAACCTAATTGAATATAGCATTCTAAGTGTCCCCACATTGTGTGTCATTAGGTCGTAAGGGAGGCGAGCTGGCTTCAGCAGTTCATGCCTACGGCAAAACGGGTGACCCACAGATGAGAGCGCTTGTTCAACACATCCTCAGCCTGGTGTCACACCCCATTCTCAACTTCCTCTACAGGTGGATATATGACGGGGAGTTAGAAGACACCTACCACGAGGTACACACGCCTCTCTTATATTTCCTTCGCAGTAATGAAAACTTCTTCAAATCAAAATGCAGAGCAGTGCATCAAAACTCAATGAGAAAGATGAATGTCTTTACAGAGAAACTAAGAATTACAGCACGTTCTCTCTGACTAATCTGATGTTTGACCCCAATGAGAGGGAACATTACAGAGAGGGGAGAACCAGGACGGCCCCTTAAATGAGAACTGATAAGAGGAGTGTAATGGAGCCCACGGTGATGAATGTGTCTCCTTTATTTCTCCCCGCCCTTTCTCTCTTTCTGTTGCTCTCACACACACAATATTTATGTGTTCAGAGCAGACCATTACCGAGCGCTTGGACTTTTGGTTTTAAGTGCTGTGTTTAAGAACACAGAGTTAGAAATTAGTGGAGCTTTCAGGGGTGAAATTACCCAGGAGGTCTCACACCGCCTGTGAAAACACGCGGTAAACAACAGCTGTAATAATGTCTAAAAGGCTTAAATAAATAAGGCGCCCTAGGTTGTAACACTGTAGAACTCTCAGGCGATGAGCTAGTAAATGCTTATTCGCATTGTTATCTCCTTCAGCACATTTGACAGTGCGCAGATATTAATAATCAAACTAGAATCAAACCGAGCCACATTGTGTTTCCAGAACAATACATATCATTTTTGTTACCACTGGAAACTTGTTATTTTGAAGTTTGTGCTCAGGTGCACATTTTTCATCATTTCAAGCAAGTATGAGCCATTAAACAACAAACAATCAAGAATCAATTTCACTAACCAAGCATGGTATGAAGTAATGGCGTAGTTGGTGTAGCTGACATGGAGATACACATCACTAGCATCACATTGCTTACCGATGCATGCACACATACAGACTTCTAATTAGCGTGATTTCTCGCCCTTCTTTGCGTCGCTAACAATGTCTGATCATATTTTAAATAAGCAAAATTTTGTTGCACAAGTGAAATAGTCCAATAGTCTAAGCTAACTGCAATTTAAAAACAGAACCAATTAGGTGTATTAATTTTGTCAGACATTGTGTATGATGGTGCAGCGTGAAGAAATCAACGAGCTGATAACTCTCACTGGATTTCCTCAGAATCACCTTTTAACAAGAATTCTAGTATTTTTGAGTCGGTGCAAAATTTGACCTTCATACTATGAAGAATTTATAAGTTACAGCTGCTTGAAGTTTACCGTATATCTTCCAATTGTAGCCCGGGCGTTTATTCAAAAAATGATCCGGCCGGCGCGACGTTTAAAAGAGACCAGCGGTTATTGGAGACCTGCTTTTATTCCCTTCTCGGAATTGTCGCGGAAGTGAGAGGGAAAGAGGACCCAGGCGCGGTTTTTAGACTGAGGTCAAAAGACAGTGCGTTTACTTAGTGCTCCAAAACGTATTCCAACAGTTCACAAATAATGCAGTTCCCAATTGTGCAGCCCAGTGAACGAGTGGTGCTCCCCGAAACTTCTCTCTGGCCGACTCTCCTCAAGAGGAAGTAAAAGACCAAAAACTCACAGTTAGCAGGTTCGCTAGCCGACAGTTCCAGTTCAGTGTAATAATCCCACTTTGATGGTCGCTGCATCCAGCTTAAATGCCGCTGGTAGTAGATGACGGCTGATTGGCAACAGCTGGCCAAGTGATGAGACACGGGAGGCTCGACGACAGCGCAGAGGGGTTATATTTTTTTGTTTGTTTGTTTGTTTTGAGCGACGTTCCAGTCGCTCCATACCAGTTGGTGGCGGTAATGCACCATTCAGTTGTTTGCGAACCGCCAATAAAATTTAAAAAGAAGAAGAAGAAAACCGCGCGGGAGGGACTTCCGGGTCGAAAGCCGCCCGGCTACTATTGGAGACCGGCGTTTTTGTCGTGACATGTTTTCAAACCTGCATTTATTAGAAACCGGTTTTTAAAAGAGACAGGCCACTAATGGAAGATATACGGCATGTAAGGTAGGTCAGATACCATACGTACTCCAAGCTAAGCCCTTAGATTTCTAAAAGGCCATTTGGTTGTGCATGTAAATCAGACATTTAAATCAATTTAAATCTTTGTGGTTTTCATAGTGACCCTGCTTTTGAAAGTCAAGCCACACGCCAAGCGTCTGTTCCTGCCTGGATAAGTACAGTTAGTTCTCGTCCACTGATCATTCATGTCCGTGTGAGCTGCCATGCTGCTGCTACTCAGTGAAAGAAGTAGATGCAGGAAAGCAGTGCTTATAGGGCAGCGCTGGGAGTGGTCTTCAACTAAAAGCAGCTAGTTTGTCTTAAAACGGGCTTGTTTTGTGGATGAAGGCATCTGAATATTAGATGAATAAGTCGCCAACTTCTAGTAGAACTTCTGAGGGAATAGGACGGGGCTTGCTTACTGATGGAGGACAGCGAGGGCTGGTTGTAATGGAAAAAATGTCAAATGCAACCACTGCGCTGGCTATACAGAAATAAAACAAAAAAGATTACGTAACGCAATCTCAGGCTATATCAATATCACTGGGAATGTGGGGTAACGTATGTCAATATACCTTAAAAGTCGATATGCGTATCGGCGCCTTTCTGATTGTTACACCGGATATTAAACCCAGCAGGCAAAATAAAACTGTCTGTTTTCTCTTAAGTTTATGTGTTTTTTACATATGTGTGTTCATAGTTCTTTGTAGCATCAGATCCCAACGTGAAGACCGATCGTCTGTGGCACGACAAGTACTCCCTCAGGAAGTCGATGATCCCTTCGTTCATCACCATGGACCAGGCGCGCAAGGTACGCGTGCCGTCACAGATGTCTTCATTGGATGCCAGAGAACAGGCTTTTGTAGACGAGACATGACTGAAAAGGAGCCACTATCTCTTCTTTCTCTCTCTCATCCCTTTAGGTTTTGCTGATCGGCAAATCCATCAACTTCCTGCATCAGGTTTGCCACGATAGAACGCCGCCAGGCAAAATCACGGCAGCGTCGAAATCCGCAGACACTCCAAAAGATGGTAAGCGTCTCAGGAAAGTCAAAGTTAATACTTACATTTCTTTTGTTTCTGACAGCCCATAATGGGACATTAAGAAGAACAACCAGTGTGGTGAAGAAGTGAATAGAAAGGCAATAGTTAGAGGTTTGCTGGCTTTTCCAGAGCACTGTGTTGGTTTTATATATACACACATATGCTCATAACCAACACGAAGCCTCCTTTTGTGTGTTCTGTCTTTATCATATTGATTTCATTACACTGTATTGACGTTTTTTAGTGGACACTGGTCGATGCTCTCGGGCCTTGTCCTTCTTGCCTTTTGACTGGAGAGAAGAACTGGGTATACTCAGCTGCAGTCTATTGATTCAGTCTGTAGGACTTCATCTAACCAGTTTGATCTGTCGCTTTTAGAATATGAGCTGAAGGACGTTTTCTTTCTCTCTCATTGTCTAGTAGCACATGTCAAAGCCTGAATCCAAAGGAAAATAGGAGGGTTAGTCCAGAATTTGAAAAACGGCAAAAATCAAAATGTTTTAGGAATAAATAATTATAATAATTTAATTAATTTTTTTTTTTATCGATAATAGGATTTGTCCATGAATCAGTAGTTTTGAACTCCAATATAAAACATTTTCTCGTTAAAATGTTTCATTTAGTTTTTCGTTTTATATAAAAGACTGCCATTCATTAATGTGTAAAATGTCGGCAGCAGAGAAACTCCAGTTGATACCTTCTTGCTCACGTAGCTGCAGAGCTGCTGTCGGACCTGGAGGGGGCGTTCCAGGAGAAGATCGACGCGGCCTACTTCGACACCAGCAAGTACCTCCTGGATGTCCTCAACCGTAACTATCTGTTGCTGGAGCACCTGCAGGCCATGAGAAGATACCTGCTGCTGGGCCAGGGAGACTTCATCAGACACCTCATGGACCTACTGAAGTTAGACACTTCAATATGGTTTTTCTTCCCCATCTTTAACACTGAAGATCAAGCTGCAAAGTCCTAATTTTCTCATATCCCACATGTTTTAATCTCAGACCAGAGCTGGCCCGTCCTGCCACCACTTTATACCAACACAATCTGACCGGTATCTTGGAGACGGCAGTCAGAGCTACAAATGCCCAGTATGACAACGCCGAGATCCTCAAGAGGCTGGACGTACGGCTGCTAGAGGTAGCATCATCATCAACTTGTAAGGAAGTAAGCAAATTAACAATGATGAATGATCCTTTTTCTCACGGCGGCTCGTCTTCTGCGGCCTCCAGGTGTCTCCTGGTGATACAGGTTGGGATGTTTTCAGTCTGGACTACCATGTTGATGGACCGATTTCAACGGTGACTACACACAGCCTCCTATATGTTCTGTTTATTTCTTTTTTGCACGTGGAAGCTTGTCGATGTGAGTATTAGCATTTGCCTGTGTGTATATTGTCAGTTGTTTACAAGGGAGTGCATGGGCCACTACCTGCGGGTGTTCAATTTCCTGTGGAGGGCCAAGAGGATGGAGTACACGCTGACTGACATCTGGAAGGGACAGATGTGTAACGCCAAGTTACTAAAAACAATGCCTGGTACATAAACACACACACATAATTAGAGGAGAAGTCACCTGAAATTAACACACATCCTGCATTCGAGCTTTTTAAAGTATTTTTACTTGTTTTATGCTGTTAGTTTTCTTTTAAGTGGATGTGTCCACATACATAATCTTTTGCAGCATTGTGGCAAAATAGATTTAGATTTTGACAGCATGCCTACTTCCCGCTGTATAATGCCACCCGTCCTTGTGCTCTTTACGATGCAGAGTTGTCCGGCGTGCTGCACCAGTGTCACATCCTTGCCTCCGAAATGGTTCACTTCATCCACCAAATGCAGTACTACATCACCTTTGAGGTCAGGTCTATTTGCAGCAGTGCGGTAAAACCTCAGTAAACCGTATCAGTTGCAGTAGTAAACTGTGATGTGTGCGCAGGTGTTGGAGTGCTCCTGGGACGAGCTGTGGAACAAAGTGCGGCAGGCTCAGGACCTCGACCACATAATCGCTGCCCACGAAGTCTTCCTGGACACCATTATTTCACGATGCTTACTGGACAATAACAGCAGGGTAACACACACACACACACATGCAGGATTTCTGTGTTCTGTTGCTTATCCCTATTGTCTCCCAGTTTTGCACACCTCTAATGAAACTCTGTTTTTGTATCTCCAGTCTCTTTTGAACCAGCTGAGGGCCATATTTGACCAGATCATCGAGTTTCAGAGCGCCCAGGACTCCCTCTACCGCTCAGCACTGGAGGAACTCAGCCTCCGTCTGCAGTATGAGGAGAAGAAGCGGCAGAGAGAGGAGGAGGTAAGAAGTGAACGGGGAGAGATGTTTATTTTTTGTTGTTATTGTTGTTTGGGGTTGTTTTGGCTGGAGATGAATGCACAGTGTGTGATACTGTGTCGTATGTGTCTTGCGTGCTCTTTCAGGGTCAGTGGGGAGTGACGGCCGAGCAGGAAGCAGAGGAGAAAAAGAGGATTCAGGAGTTCCAGGAAACCATACCAAAGATGCGCTCACAGCTCCGGATCCTGACACACTTCTACCAGGTACCGGCTCAAGCCACCACTAAAGCAGTTCCTTTTCATGAACTGTATTCAGTGAAATGAGCTTTTGCAGAGTGTCTTCTCTTCTTCTTTTCACTTTTCTTTCTTCTCTCCTTCTCAGAGCATCGTCCAGCAGTTCCTGGTGTTGCTGATGACCAGTACTGACGAGAGCCTGCGCTTCCTCAGCTTCAGACTGGATTTCAATGAGCACTACAGGTTTGACTTTAAGGACCCTAAAACCAAAACGACCTAAATCAAAGTTCATTCTGTTAAGTCGGTGTCCTTTAAAACTGTAATTAATCCCATACTAATACTTAGCGCGCCCATTTATAAATGTAACTTAAATCTGTGACTATAATCTAAAATAGTAACTTATGCATTTTCCAAGAAGTGGTTATTTTGGAACAGCTTTAGTGTTTTCAGTGTGCAGATGGACTCTAACTGGGAATAACTGATGTGACTTACAGTAGCCAGGTCTCAGTGGACATGAATCACGCTGAAGCGTCAGGATATGACCTAATCGGTCTAATGCGTCTGAGGCTACATCCACAGTATTACAGCAGGAAATGATCCCCTGCTGAATTTCTAGGTTTGCTTATTTACTAAGAAGTGAACAGTCTCTACTTTTTATGGTAGTTTCATTTTAATGGAGAGGCATTAATCACATTAAATAAACTTTGAATGTCATTGAGTTAAATGAGTATTCAGTTCCCAAGTATCACATGCCTAGAAAGCACAACAGTAAGATGTTTCTTGTAGTTGGTAGGGAGGTTTACAGGGTTCTCAGTGAAGTGGAGTTTTCCTGCCCCACAGCATAATGTTTCCACCTCCATGCTTGACTGTGGGGGTGGTGTTTTTTGGGTTACACTCATCCTCCAAACACAGCGGGTCGAGTTCATGCCACAGAGGTTGATTTTGGTTTCAATCCAACCACAGAATTTTCTCTCAAACCTTCTCTGTGTTCTTTGGATGTTCACTGGCAAACTTAAGACAGGTCTGTGTGTGGCAGCACACGGTGGGAGAGAAGGGAGATGGAAAAGTGCAAAGAACCAGTAATGTCACACACACGCACCAAAATGGCGGCTTAGCAATTAGGAAACTTAAAGCTCTCACAATTGGATGGAAACCCAACAACAACACCCTGGGAATACTGAATTGAAATTATGTTAATTATCAAGAAGGCACTTAGGTCCGTTATACTTAGGACAGAGTGTTTCTGGTGACTGTGGCCTCACCTGCCTTCAGATCATTAACAAGCTCCTCTCGTGTAGTTTATGGTTGATCCACCACCTTTCTCGTGATCATCCTCTCCCCATGAGGGGAGATCTTGCTTGGAGCTCCAGACTGAGGGCGATTGATGGTCATTTTATCTAACGGTGATTTATTTATTTGCTGAGGAAATTGTTTCTTTCATGATATCACTGCCAACATATTTATAGTTTACAGAGGAAAACATTAGATCATCTGTGTTTTTGTGTGTGTGTTTAATCAACTCCTTTCCTCTGCAGGGCCAGAGAGCCGAGGCTGCGAGCCTCAATTGGCGCCACTAGAGGGCGACGACTGTCAAATATCTGATCCAGCGACAGCAGCGTTGGCGATGCTCCCTACATTGGAGCACAGGGTGTGACATCACAGACGCGGGCTGAACAGCAGACTTCAGGCGCTTCGTGTCGAGGTGATGATGTCATGCCTTGGAGGAGCGATCCAGGAAACCCCAGAAGCATTCTGGGATCGCTGGACCATCGGCAGTCGCCAAGTAATGACATCACAGCAAGACGGCTCCAATGAAATCAGCTGAGCGAAGGAAGCAAGTCCAGCGCTTGAATTCCAGTGAGAATTCTTCAAATTCTAAAATGAACTTTGGGTAAACTGCGAGTGCGGAGGAGGAGGTGGTAACGAACGCTGCTGTCCGACTGAGCTCCCCACTGCAAGGAGTCACAGTGGGCCACCGTCCATGGCATGCCTTACTCATGAGAAAACAACAAAAACCTGTTTTTCTCTCGGCGCGGTTCCCAAATCTAGTCCCAACACACATAATGTATGTACATAGAGTTTATGCAAAAATGTCTGTACGTGTGTCTGCATCTGTACACAGCGACACCTGTGGCTCGCCGTGCTCTCATTAGGGTTTGACCGATACGGCCGATATTCATAACACTGTCAGTTTTGTGCTTCTTTGTACAGCTTCTCAATCAGAGTGTTTCTGCTGGCGTCAGAGCATTAAAACTGCACGGACGGCCGCACGACGGGTCTCCAGAGTGTCAAATATTAAAGAGATATATCGGCCTAACCTTAGCGTTCCACTCTCTTCTACTTACAGTGCAGGGTGTTTCTTTTAGTTTCATTTCAAGTGTCAGCTCAGCTTGAACACACATCACACACTCAGATGGTTGCACTTGCAGGCAAAGTGAGTCCATACAGACTTCTTTATTTATTAAGGTTCAAAATTAGTTTTATTTTAACCGGTTACTTCTGTAAGTAATCAGATTACCTGAGAATCAGCCGATGGAAAGACTGTTAAGGGTTGATTTAGTTCATATGCAAGTGTGGGTTTCGCTTTATTTCCCTGTTTTTGTTTTGTCCGTATGAAAGCGATGCATCATTTGAAGGAACACAATCCTCGCAGCAACCAAACAACCTCACTCCTCCTCGCTGAGAAAACCACAGGAAATATAAAACGCTCTGATTTCTGCGTTTATTTAAGAAGAGAGTGTAAATAATAATTTGTTTATAAATGTCAACTTTGGTCGGTTTTGTTTTCTGAAGTTTTTCTGACTTTATAAAGATAAGAGCGCTGTTTAATAGTCTATATAAGTGAGGCGTGCCTCATATGAGAAAAAGTATTGTAGCATTGATTCAGGATGGAAATGTGTCAGTTACTAGTTTTCCTCATGTTCATTCATAACCTTTGCATTTTTGTTAATAAGGAGGAAAAACTTTCAAAACAATCAAGTCCATAGCGGCGAAATGTCAGTCAGATTTGTGCAGTGAGGTGAAAGTTTAACAGCTCAACTTACAGTCACTGTCAAATACATCATTAGCCCCGCCCTCATTAGCGTTTAATTAAACATTCAAACAATAAGTACTTTAACATAATTGTTAGTTGTTTGTTTTTTAATATTAAGTTTTGTTTTGAAGCAGTGCTGCTGACTGTAAGAAATACTTCACAGGGAAAACAGGTACTTCTGTTGATTTATACTGAGTTAAGAAGGCCGGGCTTCTCTGTGTAAACGTGTTCGCAGTGATTTTCCCATGTTTGATTTTTCACGTGTATGTTTTTTTTATTGCCGGTGAAACACATGGGTGCTGCGTATGGTCTGAAGACCACTTAAATGCTTTTGGACAATGAATTCCTTCAAATAGACATATAAAGAGATGAAGTATCACTCTAAAGCTGAACCTGGGTCAGCATTTGTGGGATGTCTGTTTCTGTCTACATTGTATAGCACATAATGTATAGTTAAAAAAACAAAAAAAGGGATACAAACTGTCCTGTTCTTTCTTTAATAAATTTGCTTTTATATGAACATGTGGTGGCGTTTTACTTCGGTGGTGCTGGGCAGCTCTGCCTCTGGGCTGGATTTGTTTGAACTTGCTGCCACCTCCTGGGGATGAGTCAAAAAAAAAATCGACCTTGTTTAGGTAAACGTTCCAGAAGAATCTGCTTCGCCTGAGTAAGCATCCTTACTTACTCTAGGCCTCGCCTTCATCTTACCTGGGACTATGTTCTCTAAAGTATAGAAAATAAGGCCATGTCTGACTAACATCAGACCAGCCCTCTTTGAAGCCAAATCACTTCATAGCCCTGCTTCTCTTAATAAGACATGACCATTCCTAAAAACCCTCTGTGTTGTTTTTTTTTAATTAATTTTGGGTTAATTTGATTGCGTTGTGATGCGTTGCCATTTTTTCCCAGGTGTATACCTAATAAAGTGGCTAACCATAGTTTTACCTTAATATAGTTACTGATAAGAGGTGTGCATAAAGAAGTGTTTGTTTCCAAATACAGTAAGTTAATGTTAAGTTACAGTACAGTTAATGTTTCCACCAATCAGAGGAAGAGAATTGACAGCATTGCCAAATCACAGACATCAAGGAGTTTTTGTCACAAGTGTGTTTGAGTTCAGCACCAAGGACAGCGACACAGTCCTATATTTTAGTAGACGGTGGCACAACACGCTTATTAAAATGACTCAGAAGTGTGTTATGGAACTATTATTGCAGATAATTCTTGAAGCCAAAGAGAACAAAGATTAAGCAACCTACTAACCAGAAGTATAGTCCCCAAGTTCTAACGATCATCCTCAGCCTTATTTTTCTTCCCCCTTTCTATTCTTACTCTGTGGGATAAGGGAGCACACAGAGGTCTTGTAGTATCTTCAATATTGGATAAAGAAGCCCATAAATAGAAGATGTCTTAAGCAGCGAGAAAAGTGCACTCCAGTAAAAGCTCCACTGAGCATGACCTTTTTTAGACTCCTTGAAAAATAAAAATAATAGAACTGCAACTTTTCACATGGTGCATTTACATTTCAATAAACTCCGTCTACTTTAGATAAAGAAGATTTCAGAATAATGATCCCCAGTGTAGAGTGAAGACTTTGAATATTTTATCAACTGCAGTGCATAATATTGATGAGTCCAAAAAGTTGGAGAAATCTCTGTGTGCAAGGAACAAGGCCAAAAAATCAATATCGGAACGCCTGTGCACTGGAAAACAGGAATGATCCTGTCATGGAAATCACTGCACTGCATCTGTGCACACAGCCATCCACGAATACAGGTAAAAGCTCCATCATGCAAATAAGAAGCCATATGTGAAACCTGCCATGTTCTGTGGATCAAAAGTCTTTTGAAATGGACTGAGGCAACTGTGGAAAACTGTTCTGTGGTAAAACAATGCAAAATGTTAAATTCTTTTTGGAATATATGGACACCGTGTTCTGCAGACGACATAGAAGAGAGCCTCTGGAACTGACAACATCAATACTGAAAGGTATACACAGGCTTTGGTGTTACAGAGCCACCCACATGGTTCTTGCATTTTTCAGCATACACTGAAAAATGCCTATTTGCACCAGCACAGCTTCATAGTTTTTAGAGTGTGGGTACTGAACTGGACACACACACACATACACACACACATATATATATATTTGTTTGTGTGTGTGTGTGTGTGTGTGTGTGTGTGTGTGTGTGTGTGTGTGTGTGTGTGTGTGTGTGTGTGTGTGTGTGTGTGTGTGTGTGTGTGTGTGTGTGTGTGTGCGTGAAAACAGTCTTTAGGACTCAGTTGAAATGCCTTTTAGTTCAACAGGCAGCTTGTTTCAGAGGCAGTAACTTTGAGCTCCCCCATTAGATTTAGATCTAAATTTGGGAACAGCTAAGAGACTTTTATTTGCAGATGAAAAGAAGCCCGAAAGGAAAATGAAGTGGTTTTCATTGTCACACCCATTTAATAAGCTCACTTTTTTTAGAACAAACTACGCAAAAGCTGAACCACTAGAGGGAGGAGCAGCTTCTCTTTTCCAGCCCTGTCTAGCTTCAGATTCTCCGAGCGTGCCGGTGTGCAAGATCTGATTACTTAAGCAGCTCTTTATTAAGAAATTAAACGCCCTATCTTTTCTGTGGGGACGCACCTGTGGCTCAGATGTGCACACAGGAAAAAAAATGATCCCCTTCCAGAGATCCATGTGGCCTCTTTCTTCTTGTCCTTTCTTCTTCCTTTTCTTTCTTCAATTCTTTTAACGAGTCTCTCGCTGAGACAGTTGCTGGAATACTCTGTATACTTGTGTGTCAATACCTGTTTTCTTGTCCAGAGCGCTCTCTCGTCAGCCCTTTATAAAAACAGCCTCTCATATTTGCAGATAACACTTTGAGGAAATTGTCAATTTGGGAAGCGGGAGTACAGAGAGGCAGAGGAGCTTGACTGCTGAGCTGGAACAGACAGATCTGCATTCTTTTTTTCTTTTCTTCTTTCCTTTTCTGCACTCCTTCCTCTCTACGTATCTGTACTGGTTAGAACTAAGCCCACACATGTGTTTGTCAGCCCCGGTCTGTGACATCGAAATGGTTTCTGATCATTCCAGACATTTCTCCCAGTATTCCCAAAGCCCCTCGTGTCATTTTTTTCCCCCTCAGAAAAGGAAGTTTTCATTGCTGACCTTTTTATTGAGAACGACCTCCCTGACAAACTGGTCTGGTGTCGGTTCATTCTTTGCGCGCTGCTGTTTTTGAAGCAAATACATTTTCACTTTCTGTTCCATGTTATTATTTTAGAAAAACTGATCAGTGTTGGTACCTTATACCAGACCAATCCACAACTGTATTTGTGAGTTTATTTACACGCTGTGTATTTCAAACCTGTGTATGCTCACCTCTGTCTACGTGCATTGAACCCTCTAATACCTGTCAAATAGATCCAGCTGGCCCCAACAGTCACATCTGCACTTTAAGCAGCCTCAGGGCTCGCAGTCACTCAGACATTATGGTAAGATGTTCCACGGATGCACTGACGTCATGTGTTTAATAGAATCTCTCCTTTCACATTTCTAATGGCCTTTTATAGGCTGATTGGATTTCATTGTTGCTGATGATGTTCTTTAATGCTGGTTGGACATGACCGAAATATTGGATATATTGATACTCCATTGTTATATCACTCCATTGTTATATGTTATAAGTACATAAAATAAAATAAAACAAAGGAACACTCTGAAAACATGTCAGATCTCAATGGGAAAAAAGTGATGCTGGATATCTATTATGATATAGACTGGGAATGAAAGGATGTCACATCGTTTGATAGAAATGAAAACGATCAACCTACAGTGGACTGAATTCAAGGACACTCTGAAAAACAGAGAAAACATGATGCAGCATGCTCGTCTGTTTTGCCAGTGATGGTCCTGCCAATTCTGGTATTCTACGGTGAATCCCAGTCGGGCTCCACGGTGCCGGGCAGCGAGTGCAGGGCCGACTAGAGGCCCTCGTCTGCCCTCATGAAGTATGCTACTGATTGTTTGGTCAGAGACATTCACACCAGTGTCCTACTGGAGGTCGTTTTGTAGCTCCGGCAGTGCTCATCCTGTTCCTGCTTGCACAAAGGAGCAGATACCAGTCAGCTAATGAGTTAAGGGTCTTCTATTCATGGACCTTCCTGGAGGAGCTGGACTACCTGTGTAACCTATTGCTGTTTTAGAAGTTGTGTAATTGTTTCCTTTCTAGTGCACCTGCTGCTAGTTTAATTAACACCAAAGCAGCTTAAACTGATGAACAACCCCCTCTGCTACTTAACTGAACAGATCAATATCTTAAAAGTTTAACTGACTTGATGCTGTCCTCTGATTTAAAAAAAGAAAAATAGCTGGACTATTACTTTTGTTTACAGTGCTCTCAGCACTGTCTGCAGCACGGGTAGGAGAGTAGCATCACATCTGAGCACATGGTGGTGCAAGGTCAAGCTGTGTCTACATGGAAAAATGTCAGAGACTTTGTAAAGCACATGGCTGGAATAACGAATTATAAATATGAAGAATATCAGCAGCGTGATAAACTACAGTCCAGGGTGTTCTTCACCTTTCACTCAGTTAGAGCTGGGATCGGCTCCAGCTCTATGAATGGATCATTTGCATTGCCTGCCATGCATTGATAGTATTGGGGAGCAATACTATCAATGCATGGAAAGTGCATTGATAGTGAAAGTTGCTTTTCATTCTTCTTATTTGATTTGACTGATACATTTCTACCATATTAATATAATAATGTTATGTTTAGATATTTGTTCCAGTTTCTGTTTAACATCAACCTTCAACTTCAAAGTTGATAGATAATAGCAGGACAGTTGGTTCAACCTGAGGTCCAGTTTTCACTAAATAACGGAGCCACGAGGACAACAGTTTAATTCCTCTGTGGAAAAGGAGGGAGTCCTTTTCCACAGAGGAATTAAACTCCGTTTGACCCGTGGAAACAAAGCAACAGAAGCAGCTGTCATATTGTCATGTCCCATCATGCACAAGGCTCGCTGCAGATGCATGAATGCGATCTGAAGAATAGTCTGCCAGCCGTTCTGTTCTCTCCGTGCTCCCCGTTATTTCTTCTGTGAATGTCATTAAAGGAAAAGCTGCTTCATTTTCCTGTGACCGACTCGAGCCCTGATCTTGCTCTGTTTGACCTTCAACCGGTGTTTTAAGGCTAGACGGAGGGGAGGGAAAGAGAAGAAACCTGTGTGTATGTGCATGTTGTCAAACCACGAACAGACAGCTGACATTTTAATGGCATTTCTGGCAGCAGGTGTATTTGAAAGAATCTCAAAAAAGAAAAAAAAAGGATGAATTCTTGTCTCTTCCTTTGATCCCTTTTGTCTCTGATGACCACCAGCTGGACCCCACAGTTTGCAGCAGAGAGCAAAACAACAGCCGCAGCAACTTTCTGCTCCTTGAAGGCCGCACGTCCAAGACCTCCACCTCCTTTTGTTCACAGTTTGCATTTACAATAGTCTCGAGGATAGAAGTGCTGAATTAATTGGACATTTGCATTTGTTGGATTTTAATGAGGCTAATTAGCCCAGCAGATCGCAGTTAGGTCTGAGAGCTTTACCCGGATACAGAACAAGGTGTGAAAACGCGCTCCAAGCTGAGGATGCGGTAATTGTCCCCTCATCCAGCTCAAAACTTTCACCTTTTGAAGTGGTTTCCCAGGTTAGAGTCTCACTAATTGTGACCATCTAATTAAGTGCGAGAAGAAGTGGAAGCAGTGGGAATGCCTTTTCTTGCTGTTCTTCCTCCGAGTATGATTATGTTCCAAAATTAGATTGCTGTGCATGTGCTGCACACAGGAATGTTTTTAATAACCGTCTCCTCTCGTTTCGTTGTGTAGCCGATGTTGGCACTGTGTCCTCAGGATCAAACAATCATTTAAATGGTGAAAAATATCACGGTGGCCCTGAAGTGCAAAACAACAAACATTCTCCAAAGTGTTCTGTCACATGCCACAACATTTGTGACAGCTTGTGTGAAATATGGTGTTGTTGGGACTTTCTACCAGCAATGTTTCTCTATGGTTTCTCAGTCAGCTGGGTAAGAGTGGTGTCGAGTGCTTAAAAAGAAGGCAGCTGGACTTCTTTAGGTTTATAAAGATGTTTTCGCTCTCGTCCAAGAGGCTTATCTGAGGACAAGTGCAAGTAGAGGTGGCCCACTATTGTTGTGGGTCATCACATGAAGAAAATGGCAAAGGTCATTCCCATCATTGAGGCCAAGGTGGGAAACCTCTGATACATTGCCATGCCCCACCATCATGTAAGTTATGGCAGTCACCTGAGGAAAGCTGTGAGTGGGGGCTGAAACACCCGAGAAAGAATCTAAAGACATTGTAGGTGGCTGATATCTGCCACCTACAAAGATCCCTTCCCAGGCATTTCGACTCCCACGCACACCTTGTCTCAGCTACTTCATACTTCAGGAAACACTTCTAAAAAATCAAGGGAGAAAAACAATAAAAAGGATTTTATTCTTGAATGCGAACGTTGGACCATGTGGAGGACACCTTTCACCATGAAAAACAAGTACCATGCCATCTCACGTTTCTAAGGGTGAAAAACACATTTTATACACATCTCACCCCATAAAATGTCCCCCCCAGATCACAGCCAACATGTATTATCTTTAAATGGCATGTGATCAATACTGACTGTATCTAACATTTAAATATAAGCAACGTTTCTGTCTTCTGTAGTCGCTGGTATGCACAGAATAAACAGAAATCATGAAACTCAATATTAGACTCACCCTAATGTGTTTCCCTCTGAGTCATAGCCTTAAAGGTGTATTTTACCATTTTGGATATATTGATGTTTTATGTAAAATGTTTTACTTTGTTTCTAGAAATGAAATAACAATGTAACAATGTAAATATACCATTAATAGGATGGGTTTTTTGTTTATTATAACAAAACTGTGAAAGATTTAACTCATTGCTGAAAATCACATATAATGCAATAAATGCCGTCAGTGTCAGTCAGGTGGGAGTGTGTGGAAACCAGAAAAGATTGCAGCAGAGTTACTCTGAGTGTGCATCACTTCCCTCTTTTCTTTGAAGTCTCACAAGAGAAGGTGCACATTTCTTTAGTTCCTCAAAAAGGAAAAAAGATAAACATTATATTAAAGACAACATAAAAACGGGAAAATAGAAAGGGGGAATGATTTCATTTGAGTCTTCCAGTTGCTGATGGCTGAAATTTGGGGGGGGGGGGGGGGGGGAGAGAGAGAGAGAGCACC
>VURO01000983.1:60123-77292 GCA_015108175.1 Pelvicachromis taeniatus
GGGAAGCAGATCAGAAAACACAGCCAGCAAAAAAACAAGGTTGAAACAAAACTTCAGACCAGAACGAGGAAGACTCGGGAGATAACTCATAAAGAGAGGCTCGGGTATTAAAGGAGCCCTTCACCTGCACGTGTTAATCCGTGTTTGCTCCATCTTACGTGCTTCTTCTCTGCCTCTCATCTCACCAGCTTTCCACCTTCAAACACTTGGGCAGGTGAGCTTACTTCAGCTCAGCTGGATTTCTTCATGTTGCAGCAGGGTTACTATCTTTTCTGCTCCTTCTCTCTTGCATTACCCTTCTACTGCACACATCTACTTCTTGACAGCTTCGCTCTCTACTTTTGTATTTTGAATTTTAAGCAAGCTTTGCAATCCCGTACCATCACCGGCACTTCTTCTTTGAGTAAGCCCTTGTCTCAGCTGTCTCAGCCGCGTCTCTTTCTCTTGGAAAAAGCAGCGAGACCTTGTTTGGTTCCTCTGATACTTAGTCCAAATGTGCTGTGTCGATTTAACAACAGAGCGGTCGGTAGATTTGGGTGGAAAACTCGAAGGAGAGGACGGTGTATTCAGCCTATAAATGAGTCTTTTCAGCTTTTCATTTTTGATGACATCTGCCTCCTCACATTCAACCTGGAAAAGAATCAGGCCACCTCTGTGGGCAGCCAACCGTTCAGACAAGGGGGGACTATTCAACACGTGGGGCAGACAACATGTCAACAGTTCCAGCTGAGTTGCCATCACCCTCTGATCAAATGATTTTCAGTGGTGGATGGTGCTGTAGCTCCTCAGTGTCCACAGGACAACAGAGCTGCCTGTCAACAGGCTGCAGAGAGCCGTGACAATGCAGTCTTGGCTGGGAGCTGTCTAGTTATACTCATGGCTGCAGTGTGCTGCTCCTTCTACAGTCAATTATATGGCCTTACAGTCTCACATGCTAAATCTGTAATAAATACAGAGTAAGCATGCTGCTGGTTTAGGGCTCATTCTGACATTGATAATGTCGTTGATAAGTAATGAACCTGTGATAAACATGGACAAAAACTATTGGGTCACACCTCTTAATCTTGATCTTTAAATTCAGCCATTTAGACCAAATTTACAAACATTTGTAAAAGATTGGGTGGCTCTAAAGAGCTCGGTGAATTCGAGCGTGGATGCCACCACTGGAACAAATCAGTTTATGCATTTTTTCCCCTCCTAGATGTTCCACACCAGCTGTAAGTGGTATTTCTGCAAAGTGGAAGTGTTTAGGAGCCACAGTGACACAGCTTTATAGTGACACAAAGAACTCCAAACTTCCACTGGGATTAACATCAGCACAAAAGCTGTGTGCCAGGAGCTTCATGGCATCTGCTTCCATGAAAAGCTCCTGTGGGTGCAACTTGTAGATGGTCCATGTTGAGCAGTGAGATGATAGATCTCAAGTGGGCCAAACCAGTAAAAACGGCTCTTTGTGTCGCTGTAAAGATGTTTAAGTATGCATTTTGTCTTAATATAAGAAAAAGAAGTAAGAAGTAATTTCAGGAGTACATTTCACTCTTTTGGCATAATAAAGAAATGATGCTGTAATAAATTAAAGAAATATGTCAGCACAACTCTAAGCTTAGAGATTCTGGTTGCTCATCACACATCGACTGTCATGTGATTATAAAACAATGTTTTTGTTAATTTGTGGAGAATGTCCTTTTTTTCTGAGGACCCAGAAAAAGCTGCAACTTCTATACTATGCATTACTTAATTACGTTGTTGTAGTATGATCGACCACATGAGAGATCTTTATCAGCAGGAAAAGCTAAAAAAATTTATGAAAAAATTGCTGTTAAAATTCCAAAATTGATGTCGTAGTTCACATTTTCCAAAGCAGTCCAGGGAACCATTTTAGAGGGTTTGCTGGGCCGATTCTGGCCCCTGGACCTTACGTTTCACATCCCTTATATAAAGTATCATAGGTTCCAATCTGGTAAATGACTTTTGCAGAACTTAAATAATTTCTTATTTCACTCCTCCTGATGAAAAATGCGCTACAACATTAGAAGCAGTTTGCCCTGCTGTGCAAAGCTGTGACAGATTCCTCACGCTGTCTCACTAACGTGAGGTTTCTTTTCTTTCTTTCTCTGTTTTTTTTTTTTTTTTATAGCTGGAGCTTTTAAAAAGCTCACATTTCCTCCTGTTTCTGTTAAAAAAGTGAAAGCAGGGAGAAGAGGAAGCCAAGACATTTCCTCTGGAGCAGTGAACAGTTGAATGTGTATTATGTTATACTGTACCTGTTGTCTGCTTGCCACTGATTTTGAGACATTTGAAGTTCCACATTAACATCTTGAGAGCCACACTTTTGTTTGACATCCATATTTAATTATAGGTTTACATTATAATATATAATATAAACCTAAAAAATATCTGTCCTGTATCCCTCCTCTCACCCCAACTGGTCACAGCATATGGCTGTGCCTCCCTGAGCCTGGTTCTGCTGGAGATTTTTTCCTGTTAAAAGGGAGTTTTTCTTTCCCACTCTCACCAAGTTCTTGTTCTCATAGGGATTCATCTCAATATTGGGGTTTCTCTGTATTATTATGAATAAAATTGGATTGATAAAAAAAACAATACATCAAAAGCTGAATTGTAACGTTCCCCATATGTGCATACAGGGTCTATAGTTATAAATTAGTGAGCAGTGTTTAATTGTTAAAAATTTAAAAAGATCTGCAGTCTGTGTGAAAAGGATGCAGTGTAGCTGTGGCTGGGTGGGAGACCATGCACATGTCTTTTGGGACTGTCCAAAACTTAAAAATATTGGCAAACATATAAAAAAGAAAATTATAAACTGTTTAAATATAGATCTATGGACATTGTACAAATACCAGAATCCACTGACTGACTTTTGATTGACTCGCACTTTACACTGTGCCTGTGAAATGGAGGACATGAATGATTGGGCTGTCTGATTGCACTTGATGAATCGAGATTTTTTTTAAAACACCCTCTTTGTGTCAGTCCTTTTTAAATCTTCTTCTAGCTAGAAGAAGCACCGGTGACATTTTCGCTGCAGTTTCCCACCTGCGGTTTATCAGCGCTGAGCATGTGCTCATTTGGGAATGATGCAACTTCACTATTCAAATATTCCAGAGTAAAGCATGTGAGGCAAATCGTCTCATGAACTCTCCAGGTGTGATACTCTCAAAAAGGTCATAAAGACAGCTGGTGCACAGGGTGTTGGCGATGGCAGGAAAATGAGAATTGTCTCTGAAAAGTCAATTTCCTTCTGTAGGCATTAGTCTCAGTAGGTTGCACAATATTCACTGCTATAAATTTGAAGTGGAACTCTGATACTGTATCCCAACACTCGCGACATATAGTGAAAAAACGGTTGTTGAGATTTAATGCAGTGGAACAAAGTGCTGGATGGACAAACAGCTGATTGACACCGCTGCCCATTAAGTCAGTGCGATTTCAGTTACTGGGTGTGACATTTGTGCAGGGCAAGCCGCGGCTGCTTTAAAGATATTTATTCAGCCAAGATGGCGAAATGGATTGATGGACACATTAAAGTACGAGCAGAGAATCGTTTATTATCACACTTGTATTCATGCGCATGCACAAGAGTTCCAGCGTCAGTCATGAGGCCTGATGGGAGAAGCTGTCTGCAGACTGGAAATGCCATCATCTCCAACGCTGACAGACAGCAAAAACAGAGGGAGAGCCAGATCGACAGACAGAGGGACGTGGGAGGAAAAGGGTGGGTTTGTTTTGCCTATCTGTCGCATATTTTAAGCAGTGAAAACAAAAGATGGTATGTCATCATTGTTCTTCTGCTGTTCAGTCCGAGGGCTGTACATGAGGATGATACATCTGTTTGCACACGAGACAAGTGCAAAGGTCATTTTGACAAATATACATTCTTGGCATGGCTTCCTGGGAATAAGCACACGAATTAATTTGGTTAATAATTAGTTTACTCAGAAAATATTCAACCCATGTCTAGTTTGTACAGCAGCTGCTAATTATCACGCAGTGGAAAATGAGGGGGAAACTCTCTGTGAGTTATTCTCCTGGGGTACAAAGACACTAAATCAAAACATTAATGTTGAAGATCAGAGTCAGACAGATGCTGGTTAGATTCAAAACATACACTCGTTTATCTGAGGAGGCGGTGGAATTCTCCAGAACTTATTGTTGTTTATGACTGAAGACAGGAATTGCATCATCTCGGGTTTGTGTTTACTGCTATTTAGCAAAGGTAAACATGCTACAATGATGTGGCTTTTGATATGCTCCCCATAACAGTCCTATTAATTTCAATTCAGTTCAGTTTTTATATAGCGCCAAAAGTTGCCTCAAGGCGCTTTATATTTTAAGGTAAAGACTGGATAATAATGCAGAGAAAACCCCAACAATCCGACAACCCCATATGAGCCTACCCCTCAACTTGCCCTCGCACTTAGCCCAAAGGATTTGTGAGTAGACTTGAGCACGTGCATTTTATTTTCTGCTTATTTAACAAGTGAAGCGACCATTTATGTGTTTTTCTGGTCCAACGAACCCGAGCAATGACCAAGTCTGCAACGGTTTCAGTAGATGAGCTCACAAAGGTTACAAATTTGAACTGAACTTAAATGGGGAGTATTGTGAATACGTGCGTTTGCCAAGACATTGAATGTGATGTTGTGAAGGAAAAACATCCAATTTAAGTGTAAGGAAACACTTTAGTACCTGGAATATTTTCTTTTCTTTTTTTTATTTAAATCATATTTTATTTTGACTACATTTTACATTTTGAACTAAAAGTTTGTGTTCTGAAGTTAAAGTTTTGTGTTGTGTCATAATTATTTACAGATTTTTGCAAGTGATAACGGTTACAAAAAGAGAAAAGTAAGAAGGGGTTAACTCCCTACGGTGGCTGGGATACGGTGGCTGGGAAGTGCAAAACACATTTTGCACCGTAGGGTTAACACAGTAGATAAACCCATTATTCTTAGTGAAGATTAAAACAGAACTTATATTATTTTCACTAAGTGGAGTACAAAGTACAAAGGTTAAAACTGATTAATTATTGTTTCTCCTGTTTACCAATAAAATTAAGTAACGTACCCAGGGCCCCACTCATAGTACTATCACCACCTTAACCGAGGGTTAATTCTGAGCTACTTGAGTTGGGTGCTACACAACAAAGTAAGATTTGTTTTAAAGAAGTGTCCATTGCAGTTATACAGAGTCCCGAGATTGGATCCACCAGTCATCTGGGACCTTCCTGTGTGGAGTTTCCATGTTCTTCCCCATGTTTGCATGGCTTCCCTCTGGATACTCGAGCTTCGTTGTGCAGTCCAAGCACATGCTAGTGAGTTTAATTGGTGATTCTAGTCTTTCTGTGTTGGTCCTGCGATAGACTTCCAACCTGTCATGGGTGTTCCCCACCATTCACCCTGTGACAACTGGGATACTCTTAGCGGTGTGTCTGTATGTCTGCCACTGGACAAAAGTACTGTTAATTATACAGTGCCCAACACCACTGGATGAGAGCCTGGAAAAGACTTGCAGGAATGTAATCAAGTCAATTTAGAAAGATACTTTGCTGTTTAATGTACTTGTAGATTATTTAAGTGTTTTTTTTTATATTTGCTGGTTTCTGCTTTTACTCTACTATATTTGGATGTAAATATTGTGTTTTCTACTCTATATCCTTTATTTCAAAGGTCAGGTTACTTATTATTTTGCAGATTAATTGCATTAGCATAGATTTAGCTGCCCAGTGATATACAAGTAATTAAAATCATCAACTGCTGCATGATTAAAGAGACATCAGTAGATCAATAATTATTATCCAATTAAATTGTGCCGTAATACATAATGAGTATGTTTACTTTTGATACGCTGACTGTATTTTTATTATATAATTAATCTGCTATAACTTTTATTCATGTACATTGTAACTGACTAAGATGTAATATTAGTTCTACTCTGTTCCTGCCACCTTTTCTGCTTTAGGTACAGACTCAGACTCACACTCAATGAAGACAAAAACACCTACACAAAGTATTTAAAATCAATCAATCAATCAATCAATCAATCAATCAATCAATCAATCAATCAATCAATCAATCAATCAATCAATCAATAAACAGAGTAGCGCTTTTAGCGTTAACAGGTCACAAATTGCTGGCCGTTAATGAGTTAACGCAGATTAATCTGTGTGACAGGTTACTAACGCGATTAACAATTAACCCATCTGGAGCGCAGAGTGACTCAAACTCCCTGCAATGTCTCTGTCAACACATTTCGGGCAGTTTGTCCAAAGTCTGTCCATTCTGCGCTCCAGACGAGTTGAGTGCGTTAACAATTTGAATCGCATTAATTGTGATGACTGCGTTAACGTTGACAGCACTTAAAAAGAGCATTGAGGGTTTAAAATAATTCAAAATATTAAGTCAGAAATATCCCCAGTTTTAAACATCAGTCTTATTCCTAGGTTGATATAATTATATGACAGACCATCATTCTAAAGTATTGCAGGTGATGTTAAGTTGATATTCTTGAAATACAGCTTGACACAAAGGCCCATAAATGCTGCTGACTGTCTCCGTAATGGTTCCGTGTGTTATCCGCTGGAGAGGCAGTGATTTGTTTTATGTTGTGTTTCCTGCAGTTTTGAAGACAAAGTGTGATCATTGTACCTGTTAATGTATTACCTCCTTTTCCAGAGCCAGAAATCATCTCATGGTTTTGGCAACAGCCCGAGCGAAAGGTTAGAAAAAGTGCCAACCAGCGCAGCTTAACAACATTACGTTCTTTCCCCCCTCCTTCTTTACAATTTGCAATTGCGTAACAGCTGTGCCAAAAAGTGACCGTCTGCCACAAACTGATTTCTGGTATTTGCCAAAGTGGCTGCCCATATTTAAGCTGCTGTAAATAACTTGTTGGCCTATAATATAGAAATTACATGTCAAATGTAACCCGCATGAATGATATCAGGTCATCTTGAGCCACAAACAACATTCCTGTCATAAGAATGCCACAATCAGTTTTTGGCAAAGTGACTTTTAGATGTCGTTTATTTATCCAGCTAAAAAATCTCGTTGACATTAAAAATGTCTTTATAAGCGCGATCTGGCCAAGATTGTAGCTGAAATTATAAACTTAATTATAAGTGGCCAAAAAAGACCTAATTGGTTGGAAAAGAGGTCATTTTAAAATTTTGTATATAGCCTCATTGTAAATCCTCTTCACTAAAGTCTATTTGCCAATTTGAGTACAAATAAGCACACAGAAACACTGGAAATGTCTGGAAGAAGACCACGTTTTGGCACAACAAACCCGTGACGACTGCACGCACGGGTGAAATTGGTGGAAGATTCGGCGTGTCTCACATCATCATCATCAGCTGACAAAACCATCTGACTCATCGGGCTAAAAGGCTTCTTTCCCATTGTGTGCCTGAAGTAGCCGCTCAAATGGAGGAGCGAGCGGCTTTTATTTTGAAAACACACGTTGCACATCTGTAAATAACGAATGTATTGATTTTACCGTTTGAAAATGTTGACCTCCTCCCCTGCCCGTGACACACACACACGCACGCACGCGCACGCACGCACACACGCACACACACACACACACACACGATGTTGTGTTACACTTCCCGGTTGCCAAGGTCACCAAACCTGCACACCTACTGCTCCCTAACAGCAAAGAAAAACACTTTATTTTTCTTGCTGTTTGTGCTGCAGTCAGGCATTGATCTCTCTGTCTGCCTGACTCTCTCTCTGCTCCAGTCCATTTTTTCCCTCTTACGCAGAGGTAAAGAGGTAGACAGAAATAAAGCGGGCCTATTCTCAGAAATCTCCAAAGGAAGTGCTCCCTCCCTCTTTCTCACAATCCACGGAGCTGTGACTTCAAAAGCCCCTCTCTAAAAATGTGGGGAATAAAAAAGGCGCTCCATATGGCTCCTGCTATAGCTTAGCCGTTTTGTGAATGAACCAACATGCTGAGTTACCTTTTGTTGGTTCTTTTTTCCACTTGGAACCATCTTGTTCTTCTTTCCCATCCCCACAGTGATTGTTCCACAGTGGAGAAGAAAACCCAATTCAGCCACGAGACGCTGCAAATTGCTGCACTCATTAAGAGGTGCTGTCCGCTGTTCGTGTGACAGCACTGTGAAAAAGTGCTCAGGATGTCAGTGGGCATTAAGGAGGTGACCTACAGCATGTCTGAGCTGGCACAGCTTTACATTTGTTCCACTGTAACACATTAATGTCGGCAAACATTGTTACCTCGTTCGAGCTATTAAGGAAGCAGAGGCGCCTGTCTCATCCTGTTTTAATGTGCACCTTGGATGCAGGACGTGTCATGTGCAAAATGACATTTGCAACATCTCTTATCTCCCAGTGCAACACACGAGGCATGCATCCATGAGTTATTGTTTGGTAAATCATTATTAACATAAGATGCTGAAATTCTATTAGCGCTCACTAATGGGAAAAAAACACCATCCGCCCATAGATAAATTCATTTTATTCCTAAATGAATTAAAAAAGAAATCAATAATAACAGTAAAAATAATAATAAAACATTGCTGGGAATATATAGAGCTGCCTTTGTTTTCCCTGTGCTCACTCCTCCAACCACACTGAACTGCTCACCCCAGGCTCCAAGTCTCGTTGAAGATTATGTTGTTGTTTTTTTAGAGATTAAAAAACATTAAATTCACTCCATGTTTAGATGGAGAGCACATGTTTCCATATGCATATTTCTGTCCTTTTTATTATAGAGGGTAACTATGTTTAAATGAGGTCTTACTGGCGAAACAGCTCCATTTTCTTTCTATATATTTCATACATATCTTTTTGAAATTGCTGTATATTGCTGCATGGAATATTCATAAACTCTGAATGAATGCAGTGGATCGGTCATACCCATATGTGTGAATATACCGATCCACTGCATTCCAGGTGTTTTAAATTAGGCAGCCCCCGACTGAGGGTTGCTAAATACCCCACAAAGCCAAGCACTCCAACTACAACTTGTTTGAGCGTCTTATTAGTAAGTTAAGAGCTGATGAGGCAGCTCAATAATAGAAGATTTGAATATCTCAAATTATAATAGGATATTGGTGTGTGTTTGTCTGATGAGAGCCAGCCAGGGAAATCACAGTGAAATGAAATGCAATATTTATGAATTCTGATATTGAAGGCTTCTTTCTAACTTCAATATTAAACCTGCTGAGGTGCCCTTCAAAATCTCGTAATAATCCACTCCTCCCTTTCTCTATTCTCCCCCCACCTGTCTGTCTAATAACCCTACTCGCACAAATCCAAACATAAAGCAGGTGCTTGCTCCCACAATTGAGGAGTTTAAAGGAATATTTTCCTCCAGTTTTCCTATTGCTTGTGCAATAAAATGTTGGGCAGGCAATTACAGCTTAAAAGCACAAGGTCATCTGTCAACAAAGTGGGCTAAACCCTGTAGTCAGAGTTACATCTCAGACTCTACAGGCCTCAGTTAGTATGTTAAATGTTAATGCCCTGTTCATGACAGGGCAAATAACAAAAAGCCCGAACAAGTATGGCTTGTTTCCAAGGGTTGCTGGAAGAAAACCCCTTCTCTGTATAAATCAAGGCTGTGTCTCAATTCCTAGGACGCATCCCTCGTGGGCCACATTTGTAGGCCCATTACGTCACAGCGACGCGACGTAGGCTGTCCCAATTCGTAGACTCCTACAAATGCGGCCTAGATTTCCCTGAATTTGTAGGATGGGTCTGGTGTATCCTACGTGGACCACCATATCCCAGCCAATTCCAGTTTCCACCACTGGCGGCAACAACGGAGATGGTAAAACCGAGGAGGTGGGAGCGGTAAGGGCGGGGAGAAGCGGTAAGGGCGGGAACAGCTGGTGATGCAAATCTGAAGGCTAGACTGTCCCATTTGACAAGCCTCTCACTTCCGGCCTTCTCGGCCTTCGGAGGACCCGGCCGACGTATGCCACCTCGGCTACGGCCCACGAGGGATGCGTCCTAGGAATTGAGACACAGCCCACGTCACAAGTAGGACAGTTTCCCCATATACAACTGGACTTATTCTGAGTTGCCCCATGCTGGAAGAAATCTAGGCTTAAGGTAATTCTACCTCTATCATGATCTTAATCTTCTTCTTCTAATCTTCTATAATCGTTTCTGAACCTTTTTGGAGCTGAAGCTAAAACAGCCTTCCTGTTAAAAAATGAATACTTATAAAAATTTAGCTTCTATTCAGTAGAGTCAGCGATTGCAGACTTTATTATTCTTTGCTTCTTCCACTACAAGTTTCGCTACTTTTTAGGTCATTTCACTGAAGTACCTTAATCCCGTCATTGCCATTGTGTGCCATTATGGATTAATACAGTTAATCCAGCTGGGTACTGGTGCTTTTGTAGTGAGAGATTTGGTTCACTTTAGACCTAAAAAGCAATCAGCTGAAGAAAAAGGAAAAATACATTGTTGGATGTCCTTTTCAGGTAAATTTAAACACAGTTCTTTTTATACGAGCTGCTTCTTGTGTGGTAAGGACAGCCTCTGACTACTCGGGCTTTGTGGCTAATCCAAAAGATTCAAGAAAACACTTGTTAAACGTTAATCCGAGGATATTACAACTGAGGGTTAAAGCAAGGATAACGTTCTACTAAATAATCCTTCAAATTTCCACCTGGCTTATAGTTCATCCTTTGAAAGAAGATCCTGATCAAGTGTCGGTCGAAAGACGCCCCTCATGCCCCCAAATTCTGAAGGTAAAAATACTTGTGGTTTGTCTGTTTGGCAGTACAACAGTGGGTAGTGTTTTGTGGTCAAAGCTAAACACAACGCAGCACAACAGAGATGATAAGTGATGCATTGGCTTGAAGTGGACGTGATTACTGTGAAAACCTCCCTGTGACTCACTGCTGTGTGAGAGAGTGTTTCTGCCAGCATGGGTGGGGTGTGCAGAGAAACCTAAATCTTGGGGATTGGATGGGTAAATAAGGCTGTTTGTGTATGAGGCTGTTCTGTGCTATAATAATCTCCAAATGTGCAAAATACTGGGGGACATAAAAGAAGTGCTACATTTTAATTGCACTTATTTTACTGTACACTTCATTATTAGGTATGCTGTGGGGAAGTGAGGATAAACGTTAGACATTTCAGGGTTACATCTACCTTTTAATGGTGAACAATGGTGCTTCCATATGGAATAATAAATTTCAATAACTCTCTCCGTCCCGCTCTGCCCATTTCCCCCTTGTTTTCCTCAGTCCGCTGCTTCTCATTTGCATGACAGTTGAGAACAATATTGCCGAAGCAGTCCAGACAAAGGCGCTCCCTGTCTTTAATTTTGTTCTCTTTTCTCTTTCAGAGCCTCTTAGATAATGGGATGTTTCGCAGCCATCAAAGCGTGACCCCCTGTCCAGACTGAAGCCAGCAACAGGTTTGATCACGTGCACTAAATCACAGAGAGCAGTGATGTCATGTGGAAATAATATTCTTCTAATAATCCCCATAAATCTTTGTGCCTTGTTGTGGGTTTTGCAGCATGTTTACTGCTGGTTTAGTCGTTCAGCTTCGCATTTTAATGTTGGAAAACAAATCATGGACATTCATTGACACCACAAACACACACACAAAGCACAAAGTTTTCTTCTGCAGAAAGCTGCAGCAGCATTTCCAAATAAATGAATTCATTCTGCTTCAAATCATTTTTAGGTTTGAATTCAGCCGAATTATTAAATAGGTCTTAGTGGGTTGAGGATGTCGGACTTTGTTTTTAAAGGTGGCAAAACCAAATATTCTGGAGTGCAAACTAAGAGCTTCTAGCTGTCACACAAGCCTCTGGGAGAGAGTGAAGTGAAAACACATTGACGTGCTGTGTGTTCTCGTCCCGGGGCGTCACACACTGCCATTCTGAGGTGGCTGGTGCTACACAGACAGGCACAGGTTGCCCCTTGGTGCACCGGTCACAGTAATGCTTGATGCTGACAGGTAACTGTGCTCATCTAAAGAGTGGGAGGAGGACATTGGAGGAGCTGTTGTTTATGTTCTGTTTAAACTTTGAAGTTTTCATAACAAAGATGTAGAAATTATCATTTTAACATTAGATATTGTCACACACACAGATACACACACAGCTGCACTTCTTTTCCACTCAGCTATGATGCTTTCTTGGTTGCCATGGTGGCCAACAAGTATCTCTGGTGCCGGGCAGAAATGGCCTCTGATTGGCTGATCAGTATTCCGACAGCATGCTTGCTTGGCTGGATGCTACCCAACCCTGTTCTGTGTGTGTGTGTGTGTGTGTGTGTGTGTGTGTGTGTGTGTGTGTGTGTGTGTGTGTGTGTGTGTGTGTGTGTGTGTGTGTGTGTGTGTGTCCATCAAACGTCACTTATCACCTGAGAGATGAATTATTCCATCCTCTCCTCTTTCTCTTTGTTCAATCAACTTTTCTTTTCCTTATTATGAACAAGAAGAGAGAGAGGGAGGCCCAGCGACTGAGAAGGAGAAGAAAGATGGATAAAAAAAGGGGGAATGAAGCCGGGAAGAGCGAGAGAGGCAAAGAGATGACAGAGAGTGAGTGACAGCAACTGTATGACAAGTGCCACTCTGAAGACTTTGATCTATATGCTTTTGGTCAAAGGAGGTTTAGATTTAGATGCAAACTGGGTTTTCAAGTATAATGAAAAATCTGGAAAATAATACACATGAGTAGCAGTGTGTTATATATTATGATCATCATCCTGGGCCTCACTGGGATGTTTTTGTTACCTGGGATAATCTAAACAGAGCCCGGAGAGAGAGAGAGAGCGAGAGAGGGAGAGAAAGAAAACAACATCAGTCAAATGGTGATAAAAAGAGTAGGGGGTTTGATCTTAACCTTTCAGAGTGACTGACAGCAGCCTGGTTGCCATGGGGATATAATGAAACCACAGACTGTCATTATATAATGCAGCTGTTGTGTGAAAACCTCACAGTGTTGCTCCACCATACTTCATATTTCAGTGAAATTAATGGATCGCACATTCCTCTGTTCTCTGGAAATTCCTACAGCAGAACAGTGTCGGGGAAGTGAAAACAAACACTGTGGGTTAAAGCTCCAGGCTGCCCTCCTTTGCTCAGTTTCACAGTTGTTGACAGCTTAGGGGATACAAGGTTTTCACGTGACAGGCAGCAGCAGCAGAGAGGGGCATTGCAGCTTCAAGTGGCCATGATTGCAATGGAAACCGTCTATGACGCACGCCTGTGTGTGTGTGTGCGTGTGTGTGCTGGAGTGCCTGTTGTCTTTGATGATAATGAGGCAGACAGAAACAGGCTCTCAAGTGAGTTTTCATTGCCACCTCAAACACACACTGCGTCAGCATACTATCGGCGCACGTGTGTGTGGTGTGTGCACGTGCGTGTGCGTGGCAGGCAGATAAGAGACCGAAAATCCCAACTCGATGCTGTTTTAATGAAATTAATCAAAAAGGACGGGAAATCGAAACATTTCGTGTTATGTGATAACAAAATGCCATTTTGCTTTCTGCCTATAATTGGCTGCTTTTTAATAAGAGATTACTGCTCTGCCATTTTGCTTTGTGAATAATGGAGTTTTACTGGTGGCCAGCGTGATCTCACGTTGGTTGGGTTGAGACACATTTATTGGGTCCACTCATAATTTATCCATTCAGCTATTTATTTGTGTATGTATAAACATGTGCTAAAGCATTTCAATTTAAGCATCTTTTATATACGTGTCACTCACAGTTAGCAAGCTTTAACCCGAGTATTAATACAATTTAAATGAGCTGCACAATGTTGTGTAAAATGTTTGACCTGTCCCTCATTTCTTTATATTTTGCTAGAAAAATGGGAACTATGGGTACAGTATGTAAGGCAAAGACAGAGTTTATCCCTTCTTCAAGCAATCTTAGGGCTTCTTGAAGGACATTCAAAGCTCTTCTTTGTTCTGTTCTCTGTCAAGATGATCTCACACTGCTTCAATAACATTGAGGTCTGGGCTCTGGGTAGGCTAATCCATGTTTGGGATCATTGTCATGCTTACAAAATAAGCTTGTGCTTGATCCTTTGATCTCTTGATGTTTTATAAGATCTCCAACACCGAAGGCTGAATTGCAGCACAAACCATGACTGAGCCTCCACCGTGCTTTACAGATGGCCGTAGACACTCACTGTTGTGACATTATGTATGCATTGATGACAATTTTAACCAAAACCTTTACATTTGGATTCATCACTCCATCAGACCCATTGCCACTGATTGCAGTTCTTGTGTAATTTGGCTTATAATTCCTAGAACCACTTCCGATAGTTGGAGTGGAAGGTTTCACAGTAGATGAATCAGTGGAAGTGCCAGATGGCTTTCTTTTTTCACGACTTTCAGATAATCAGATAATCTGCTGTAGATAATAACACCAAGGCCACTTTAAAAATTCACAAGGACGTATATGGATATTTTTCATGAAAGGAGAAATTAGCTACAGGGACCAAACTCTATTTTCCTACCAGTCTGCAAACATCTTTACTGCTGCTTTAGAGTTGGGAATTTTAGCATGGGAGGCTGTGGAAACCTAAGCGGCCATCCGAGGAATCGTTCTTTGTTGGCTTTTTTCACATTGTTGTCACTTAACATTTTCAGAACTAACGCTTAAAAACAAGCACGAGCTTCGTAAATAAACTGAAGTGTATAATGATCAAAACCATTGTTTATATAGATGAAGGCCTCATCATCATCTATATCCACGATCAACACAAAAAAGAAAAATTTCCCAAATGCAGACGACACTGCCTCCAGGTAAGCTAATATCAATAAAGTAGGATATGATATCTCGTTCACGCGAGATAAAATGCTCCATGCTGAGGTCGACACTTACTGATACATGAAGATGGAAGAAATCCAAACGAGCAGCTAAATCTGATCTTACTATCGCTTTGCTCATATTTAACTAGTCTAATTGAATTTATCTGCAGAGTGATGAATCACACAGCACGCAACCATAAAAACATGGAAGTTAAAGCCTAAATTCATGCAGGAGGCCTCTGATTTCGCCACGAAAGAAAGCCTCGATGTCACTGCGCACATGAGAATATTCCAGATGGTGCAACAAAATGCCTAAAAATAATAATAATAATAATAATAACTAAGGTGTGATGGAAGAAATAAAGTCCACAGTCTTAATCACACTTCTAAAAAGAAACTTGCATGGTATTAGAACAAGTTTTGGCTTGAAGGAGAGCTGAAGTTGCAGTTTTTTAATGCTATGGTTAAAGCTGGAGAGCTAACCCGCTAATTAAGCACTGTGTTATTCTTCAGAGAACACTTCATTTACATTACATTTACATATGCAAATTATAATTATATCCACTTAATTACAGTATTTGCTGGTTCATCTGCTACTTAGAGGAGGCAGGTGATGCAACGTGGGAGTGTGTGAGCGTGTGCATGTGTAATATCTGTCAACCTGCAGTATCTGTGTCTGTCTGTCTTTCCATCTATCGGTCTAACAGTGGAGCACTTCAGTGGCACTTCCATCAAAGTCTGCATTGTAGAAATTGAGTGATGGTAATTCTGTGTGTATGTGTGTGTCTCCAAGGCTGGTCTGGCAGCCAGGCAAAAGCAAGGAGCCCCCAAGGCTCTGGGTTTATTTGTTTGAGGTCATTTAATTAATTCTAGGTTTGTAGCAAATTCAAATTCTCGTGCAAGATGTTCTTTTCTCTCGTCTTCCTTTTCTCACAACAAAAATACAAGACCGGTTTTCGTAAAGGAGAGAAAACAAGAGCTGCTTCTTCTGACATTTACTGATCACCGCTTAATGAAATTCGAGGAACAACAACAGAATCGAGGCGGCGGCAGGTGTTCGGTAATGTCTGCGTAGTCCAAATCTTACTTTCATGATGATGACTCAAAAGTATTCACACATACTGACGTCTAGGCCAGCCACACACCTCCGAATCACTGTATTTTGAATGAGCCAGTGTTTTTTGGTCTGAAGCGTTTGCATCCGCTTGAGCACCAAGCGTTTATAATTAGAAAAGGGAATCAGGTAGTTTTGCAGGAGAATTTTAGTTTAGACATGATGTGAAACATGCTTTTGCATTTTTACCTGCTTCTAGGTGAACATTTTTCAATATTCTGTGTTTCGCAGTAACATTTACTGTGATTTATCACTTTCTTTTTAAAACAAAAAATGTTAATCTTTGCCAATATCTGTTTTATCCAATAAGAACGTTATCTCACTTAACTTATTTTTTTTGCTGAAAAATGAGATTGTCAGTAAAACCTGCCATAAATGTTGCCATAACAAAGTCAGTCTGTGATTGAATGTGTCAAGTTGGCAATTACGTGCAATCTGTTTCTAATAATTCAGCAATTAACTGTGATAAATTGTCAAAACTCACATATCTGTTGCTGTCTCCATAGACAGAAATTCACATTTAACTATTACATTTGCACTCAGTAACCTTCCCGTTTCACAGGAACACAACCACGATACAAACAGTTGAGTTGAGTCCACTCGAGTTGCGCTTATAGACAAGTATTCATTCAGGCTGTCTGTCTGCATTTATAAAATAGACAGGAAATGATTTACAAACATTCAACAAACTCTTTGCGAGGGATTGCAGTCAGTCCAAGTCAGACTGCAACTGTTTGCAGAAAGGTCGCCTTGTTTCAGGCAACCATGACAACCTGTCAAGCTAAGCATGTCCAGCGTTTGATGGTTTTTCAGTTGAGCTGATTTACTTTAAGTTTGCTCAGCTAATGTTATCTGAGGATGGTGGAGCCCTCTTGTTTGTAGAATTCAGAGTATTTTAATTTCTATAATAAAAATACAGGTATTTGTTGGTGGGCGGCACGGTGGAACAGTGGTTAGCACTGTTGCCTCACAGCAAGAAGGTCCTGAGTTCAATTCCACCATCAGGCCGGAGTCTTTCTGTGTGGAGTTTGCATGTTCTCCCTGTGTTTGCGTGGGTTCTCTCCGGGAACTCCGGCTTCCTCCCACAGTCCAAAGACATGCCGTTTGTGGGGATAGGTCAATTGAAGACTCTATATTGCCCATAGGTGGGAATGCGGGAGTGACTGTGAGCGCGAATGGTTGTCTGTCTATATGTGTTAGCCCTGCGGCAGACTGGCGACCTGTCCAGGGTGTACCCCGCCTCTCGCCCTAAGACAGCTGGGATAGGCTCC
>VURO01000987.1:15494-26959 GCA_015108175.1 Pelvicachromis taeniatus
ATAGTTTTTGATTTTGCATATGTTTTTTTTTTTTTTTTTTTTCTCCTTTTCTTCTTAGTTCTTTGTACAACGTTGCAACTATTTCTGAACATAGTGTGTTACTAACTAAAATGTAGACTTGTTTTGAGCTGCCTCGCCTTTGTCAAGGCTTTTTGTGTTAGTTGAAAAAAAGTATCCCCCTGTTTGTCTTAAATATGAAACTAGTGTTTTGCTTTTCCCATGATCAAAATACAGAGAAATTGATACAATGCTATATCTTACAAATGTAGCTGAGAGTCTGCATTCACAGATGCAGAACAATCCCTGAAGTATTTGAATAGTAGTAGTAATAGTAGTAATAATAGTAGTAATAGTAGCATGGTCACAGTTTGGAGTTCGTAGTATGTTTTTTTTTTTTTTCGATTTTTTTTTTCTCTTCGTTACGTTGAACAAGCAAGCATTCAAATGCAGCTGCAAAAACGTTTGCAGAGATGGCTAGAGATCGTGTAGTACAAAACACCTTTTGCATTACAGACATTACACTGCACTGCAGTAAGGGCTGCGAGTACAACAACGTTTGAAGGCAATGCATTGTGGACTCCCTTTTCGGCTAGAAGAGGTCACAAGCAAAAATGTATCAGGCGATAAATAACACGTTTGTGGATTTAGGAATGGGTGGGTGGGGATTAAGGAGTGTGAAAAATTCAGATGTACCATGCAATCACTAAACAGCAACTGCCTAACAACAAGACACCAACATCCAACATAACCAAGTAACAACTGTGGGAGTCCAGGACGCAGGTACCTTAAAACGGTAGTGATGTTTGTGTAACTGTAGCTGCATCCCGATAATAATCAAACATTTCACAGACCATAAAATGAGGACGAAAAGGAATCACAAAAAAAAAAATAATAATCAAGAGGACAGGTAAACCAACATAACAGAGGAATGCCTATAAAAAAAAATAAATAAAAAAACTTGTAGTGAGGGCTCATGCTCTACAGTGTAACTGTTAAGAGGCGATACACTGGACAGGTTTCAGTGAAACCAACGAGACAACAAGGGGGGCATTCTCAACGTGACGTGTTTACAATGAGGTAAAGCTTGAAGTAGTTTAAAAATGAGTTAAAACTAATTCTGTGATATAATGGAATACAATCAGGAACAAAAGGATGCTGCAAGAGACCGGCGAGTTGTCTAGTTGTCCAGTGCATCTCTGCTTCTCCCTTCTTATTACAAGTTTTCACAAGTCTGGCTCACAAAAAAAACAAAAACAAACAAAACAAAAACAAGTAAGCTGAACTTCACATTAAAATTCTGATTATAATTTCTATCTTTTTTTTTTTTTCCTTTTTCTTTTTTGGTCTGAACAGAACACATAAAATGTCATCAAGTCCTGTTTTTAAAGTCAGGGAATATAAAGTGATAAGGACTGGATATAAATGAAAAAGAGACAGGAATCATGTCCAGGGAACATGTTTCTTTTTTTTTTTTTTGGGGTGGTAAAGTTTACATCACACCAGCCCACCAATCAGCACAAGCTTTCCTTGCAATCCACAAGAACCTTTTGTCAGTCATTGGCCAAAAACTCCATCGAAAGAGTGAATTTCTTTGTCTGGACTTAGTATATAATTCATAATTTGTTTTATACAGCAAAAAGAAATCAAAAGTGAAATAATTTAGTATGCTATATATCTTAAGTACATCTTTTTAAAAACTTTGGTTATGAACTTGTCTAGCAAAGTTTGTTAGTTAGCTCTGTTCTCCTCAACATTCATAAGATCTTTGGAACTCTATGTATCTAAACTAACCAACTAAGCACTATTTGCTCCAGGCAGGAAGCTACAGTACACTTTGAAGTGGAGCCACAATGAACAGGGCACCCAAAAACTATATCTGACAAGTACAAACAACAGCTAAAAACAATATTAATGTGTAAAATCTATAAGCATTAAAAACCTGTGTTGAGAGATGGGCAGGTTAAAGCATTAGATAAAAACTTACCATAATCTACACACTTTTTACAATTAATTACATAGGAACTTTCAACTAATCAACATAGAGTTTGTAAGAGTAATCAGAGGTAGAGAGGTCACAAGCCTACATAAATAGACTTTTCTTTTTTCTGAGGGGAGGAAAGCTATACAGACAGAAAAATAAACGTACCCACTGAACGTAACGCTCAGTCTAAAAACACCCTCTTCACCTTATCCCCCACCAAACCACCCGCCCCGCCCTGCCCCAGGCCAACCCAGATCCCTCCCCTCCACAAGAAAAATCCCGAGACCTTCCAGTTTAAACATTCACTGAAACATGACAAGCTGTTCAAGCAAAAAAAACGAGTACCTCAAGGGTTCATCTGTCCAACCAGGTTTCATTCCTGGGAGCACTAGCAGGCAAAACTGAAAACAATGAAAATCTTTTTTATATTAATGCAAACAGCTGTAGAGAAGACTGAGCGTTTGTTGTCTGTCAAACAAAAACTTAATTCAGTGTCCTCCAACGTGACCCTTCTTTCAAGAACTTCCAGTTAAAGCATGGAGATGGTCCCAAACCCAGTTACCCCTCCTCTTAAGCCCCTTTCAGACATGCTCTCTGGGTGCCTCAATGAGCACACCAAGTTTCTTTTCGGTGAAAGTAGTGACAGAATTCTCATTAGATACTGTTTATGTGCAGCTTTTAACACAGCACAAGTCTAAATGCATGCAGACATGAGATTGTGACTGAACACCGGCTTCAATGTGAGTTGCTTAGCCCACAAGAGAAACAATAACATGCACATAACTGCATTTTATCCAACTAACCCTGCTTCTTTGTGGCAGTAAGATGAAAACAATTGCTATCTAATACATTTTACTGTTCCCAGTACTGAGGAGAGTTCTGTGTGGCGTACAGTCCGTGCAGCAGCACTATTTAGCAGGCACACTACCAGAAACCAGTGTCAGTGGCAAAGAGATCTACAAAAAACAAATTAGCAGAGAAAAAATTTTTTTACTTTTCTGTATTTTGTTACTAAGGTTTTGCATTGCGTTACAAACTGAGTGCACTGCTTTCCTTTACAGTGGTACAGTTTGTCTCCTTGCCAAAAGTTCAAGCTCTTTTTAACGGTAATGACCCACCACCTCAACTCTTCTCAAATTGTATTTTTTAAGTTCAATGATATTCAAATTTAAATGAAATCCTCTGTAAAAACATGCACATTAAATTTCAATAACTGTGTATAGTTTGATTTATTTTACACAATCGTTTAGAAACAACTGTGCAAAAATAAATAGTCTACAATACTGACCAAAATAATCATGACTGGGACTTCTGCCAAATCTAGCAACTCTTTTCATCACTGTCACATCTATCATGGTATAACTGTGAGAAATGTAGAAGTCATCATGTCTGTATGCCAGAAGGCCATCAGCGAGCAATGTTACATATCCCATGTCTGAAAAGGGCTTTATGTACAGATACCCATCACCAACCAACATAACGAAGCATATAAAGCTGTCAGGGTTAAAATAATCTTTTTGCTGAATTATTGCCAGTATTGTTTGCACGTGTTTTTTTGGTCAAAGTAGCACTGGAGTACACAGGGGACTCTCGAGTCATCTGAAAACCTCAGAGACTCAAAGGTAGAAGAGAGAAAAGCTGTTGAAGGGTATGAAGTGAGAGGCTTGACATTATATCAGTACCCACATTCACATTTAACAGACCAGACTCCACAATGCAACTCCACCATTGCTTTGTGACTTTGGAGAGAGACAGCAGTAAACTGTCCCTTTAGTGCTCCTGAGAGGTGAGCAGACGTTGTTTGATATAAACAACAACTTAATCCTTGCATCAACAAGATCCCACCATCACCAAGAGCACACTGTGGCTAACGGCTACATCATTCACTTAGCCAGGGCATCGTAAACTGGATTAATATGTAGAACTATTTGTATGTGTGCATTTCTTTGCTTTTGCGATGGAGAAAAGGTAGAGAAAAGGTTTGTATTTTCTATTCCCAGAGTTCTTTGGCTTGATGCATTTCTAAGAAGGTGAGGTGTGCATTCTCAGGTGACTGATGAGGTTGCGCTGCTGGGTAAACTTCCCCCCACATAGCTGGCATTCATACGGCTTCTCTCCAGAGTGGACACGCATGTGCTCTGTCAGACGGTACTGGCGTGTAAAGCGCATGCCACACTCTTCACATGCAAATGGCTTCAGGCCGAGGTGGCTGCGCATGTGGCGTGTCATGGTTCCCCTCTGGGTGAACATTTTGCCACAGATGTTGCAGGGGAAGGGCCTGGTCAGCCAGTGGCTCTTTTCATGTTGTCTCAGGGTTGCTGGGTCTTTGTAGCTCTTACTGCACACTGTACACTTGAACGGACGCGTTTCAGAACCAAAGGTAGAAGGACCTACAGTGGCAGAAAGGTCCTCGGCCTCCTCCTCATCTTCCTCTTTCACAAAGGTTCCTCCCTCCTCTTTGATGTAGAGCTCATCCTCAGTATGCGTCTCCACATGAGCATTGAGCTGTTCAGAACTGGGGAAACCCTTACCACACGGAATACACACATAGAGGTTGTCTCCAAATGCTGGCTCAAAACCTTCCTGCCTGTACACATAGTTGGCGCTGTGGTGCCCCCCTGTTGTTCCCCCTCCACCTCCTGCAGTCTCTCCATCACTCTGACCACTTTCATCACTGTGTTCCTGGCCATTCTCTCCTCCTTCTTCCTCATCTTTACACTGAAAGGATTGGTCAGATGCGAAGCTGTTCCCACTGCCACCTCCAATCCCAGATGAGCGGCTATCTTTAGGCCCAACAATTACCCCATTAACCAGGGGCCTGCTGTGATCTTCAGACTTCAACCCTGAAGCCTCTCTCTTGGGCCATTCATTCTTCCGAGCACCCTGTCGGGACTTTTTCTGTGGTGGAGGACCCTCTGGCTGGTTTTGGATTTCCTCTGAGGTTTTAGAGGAGGAGTTGAGGTCCATGGTCTCTGAGATGCAGGTGTCTGCACCTGGTAAGGTGGTAGACGAATCATCCAGTGAGGCACTGTTGGTTGTGGATACTGAGGCAGATTGAGGGGATCCTTGGGAGTTGCTGTGCGGGCTGAGGGCATCGGTGGCTGTGCCCGCAGAGGGTGGACTCTTTTTGGAAAGGTCTAGTCCAAGGTCTGGTTCCCCCGCACTTCCTCCACTGCTGAGGTTACCATTACTGCTTCCACTCCCCCCATTCCCATTCTTCCCAGAGGTACCAACAAACATCTCGTCATCTGAGAGCTTGTCCCGAAGGCCTTCATCTGGCTGTGGCTGGTCGGCATCAGAAGGGGTCGGAGGATAGTGGTTGTTGTGGCCAGTAGGGGTAGAAGAGGAAAGCCGCTGGTTGTTGAGACGTAAGCGGCTAAGGGGACCTGGGGTGGAGGGTTTACCTGGCAGGGGCTTCCCACCATTGCGCTTGAGCTTCTTTCTGCACAGAGCAGCAAGGTCGTGGAGCTGGAGGTAGCTGGCTGCAGTTAAGAGGGCACTGAAGTTCTGCTCATTGCTCTGGTCTGATGAGGACAGGAGCTTCCCAGTGTAGATGAAGTCAAGAACCTGTCTGAATACCGAGGGGTTAACCATCTCTGTGTCGAGGTTAATGAGGTTGTCATGGAGGACCAAAGATTTAAAGTAGATGCTGCTTGCCGCCAGGATGTTCTTGTGGGCACGGAAGAGTGCATTCTCCACCACGATGATAACGTCACACAGGAAGCCCTTGGCTCTCTGTTGGTTGAGTTGCAGCAGCAGTTGTTTGGCATGATTTGGCAGTTCCATTTCCTCCGTCCTTCTTTCCCCTCTCTCTCGCTCGCTCTCTTCCTACACGTGCACCACCTCAAGCTGAAAAAAAACAAAACAAAGGTTATTAGTGTTACATTAAAAAAAGTATTATTAGACTGAAACCACAGAAAAATTATGGGTGATTGAGAAAAGAAATAAAGAGTGGTGTTTCTTAACAGATAACACAAAAATCAATAGTTACTGGCGTTGGCAGTATATGAGGGGGGGGAAAAAAGCTGAACAAGCAAAGTGCTGTAAAAGCTTAGCTAACACTGCTTTAGTGGCAAAATTGAGCTCACTGGAAAATTAGCAAACTGTTAGCAGTGCGTGCGATATAATCACACAGCTGCTTAGAAACTAGAACCCCCCCCGCGTCCCACTTTTCTTTTTAAACAAACTGTAACCCTACATGGATCAAGTTCTGACTGTACACATTACTACTTATCTGGCACAATGGCCATAGGGGTGGAGGACAAGAATGGGTAAAGTAACTTCTTTCCTAAGTTACCTAATTTCACTATCTCACCAGAGTAACTCTAGTTTCGGTGGGATGCCCTCTCTGGAAACTCAGCTAACGCTAGTCTCCATTAGGTCATGGTAATGTCAGCCCTGCCCTATTGTCTGGGGGTTGGGGATCTGTGGCACAGCAGGGCTGGGGGGGAGGGATTAGGTGACACCTGAGCAAGAAAAACTACACAGGAGCTTGGGTGGGAGAGGAGGGGGAGGGTGTGGCCCCAAGGCAAGGACAGCACCACTCGATCCTCCAGAGGGGCCCTTATTTATGGAAATAGGACGAGTGAATCCAATTCACTGCTAAACAACATACTGATGACCTAATGCTACATACCACAGTACTCCATTTCTAGTTTTCTCTGAAAACACAAATTTTGTGTTAATGCAATAGATGCAAAAATTCTGAGGGTAGTAGAAGTGGTATGATTTGGTAGAGGCAGCAGTTTGTCCGTGTTTAACGTTCCCTCAAGGCCACAGGCAAGCTTAGACAACACAAATTTTCAGTAACCACAGCAGGGCCATACTACAACAGACAATCTAAGACAAAGAAATGTTTAATTCAAGTCAACCACATGTAAAAGTTGCCATTTTAAGTGCCAAGCAAGAGATTTTAAATCACATTTAAAAACATCCGGCACCAAGGGTTGAAATGGATCTGTATGTCGTTCAGTGATTGCAGCATGCACATCTCAAACAGGGGACAATTCAACATTTGAATTTTAGAAAAAAAAAATCAGTTTTGATATAAATAAACAATAACATGGTTTAATTTGTGAATCTTAAGCACGATGTTCTTACCTTTTAGTAAGAGTTTAGTCAAATTAGGCACACATTATCAAAATAAATAAATAATCAGAATTTCTCTCCTTGTGTATACCATCTGCTTAACCTAACTTTCACAATCAAACAGCTTCTGTATGATGCTGTACGTATGAGATATAAATTAGCAGGAAAAACTCCAACAAACAGCTGAAAGCAACAAGGTAAATTTTAGTTACTCTTAACGACACAGAATATTACTGGTGATTTGACCTGGTCTTAGATCAAAGCAAAGCTTTTAAAGAATATTTCAGTTTGTAATAGATGTGAATTATCCTCAATTGTCCTTGAAACCCCATCAGGGCAAAAGCAAAAGTTAAAATTCAAGTAACTGTATCTGTTTAAAATAGTGTAAATTGTACAGTAAGTAAGCACAACTAAGGAGTCTATCACAGCCTTAAACAAAGACATACATATTGTGGCCAAGGCCCTCCAGAATCCCTTTCAATACTACAGAGAAAGTAGTACCACTAATGAAGATGGCACACTGGGCGGAAGAGACTCGTTATGGATGGTGATGACCACCCATTATTATAGTCAAAATTAAACACAATAAAAGAACAAGAAGGTTAAAATTGTAACCTGGTAAAGAGTGCTGAGTGTATCCGGTATGTAGCCAAGCTGACTCTGTCACAGACTAGCTGATACAATCAGCTGAAGTGATCATTACCCTCAGGTCCAGGCCTGGGCTTGCCTCCTCTGCTTTGACACTTCTACTCATGGTCTTCTTCCCCTCCCCCGTTTCTCCTCTGTACTTCTCCTTTCTCTTTATCTTCCAGCCCTCACCAGCCTTTCACCGGGCATGCAGACACATCCCAGGAACAGTTCACTGTCCCAAATGTAAATCATAATGAGCTATTCTGAAAAGCATAACCCAGATGTGTTAATCGTAGAACAAGCTAGGGGAGTTTACGGCACTCAGCCCTGCAGGCAGTAATGGAGAAGAGGGCTACTAGAGAAAGAAGGGCCTCTACTGTGATGCCAGCCAGGAAGCCATATATCAAGTCTCTCTCTTAACATACACACACACACACACACACACACACCTCTGCAGGCTTTATGGGGGGATTCAAGAGGCTTTTCCAGCGGACCGACATAAAAGGGGGCTGGGCTCACAGAAGAGAAGCCAGTTCAGGAGAGGAAAAAAAAGAAGAAAAAAAAAAAGCCCTCCCCCATCACCCTCCACTTCTCATCCCTCGTTCTCTCCCTTTCCTCCCCTCCATCACCCACACAGCTACCCTCTCCCCCTGGCCCCTCCATTGCTGTGCTGTGCCGTGCCGGCTGGATTCCAGGGAGCCGCTAATGGATCATGGCTGATCTATATGCAGCTGGGGTAGGACACGTGTTGGCTCGGCTCACCTTCCAACGATGCTGCCCAGGAAAAGAGGCATGATAACGCAGGGGATAGAGAGGCCTGCACCATCATTGTAGCTCCAAGTGTGACTGCATGGCACACTTTCCACCTAGAAACATTTCAGTACCAAAAACCAGAAAAAAAAAAAAGATTCCAGCATGCCAAAAGACTAGTTTTTATGGATAATATTAGTAAGTTAGAAAGCAGTATTGTCTGCAGGATTTGATCACCATAGTTTTAAGCCCTATGCAAAAAAAAGCTGGCAGCTCATTGGAGAGAAAGCACGACAGCAGGTTTAGAAGGGCTGTAAGAAACAAGACTTTCTCTTGCTGAACAATCCTATGACATACCAACTAAATTCAGCCCAGGGAGGTTGTTGTCTTTGAGCACACACAGAGGATCAGCTTACCTTCCCTGCAGTGTAACCTCTTCAAAAACTATGACATAATGATAGGGGCAATCTCATCAAAAAAAAAAGAAAAAAAAAGGCCCTGCTACTTATCCTCAACCTTGACTTGTGTCAGGAGCCTGGTGATCAGGAGATGAGAAGAGATGTTTACACACAACTGACAAACACAGCAAGGCTCATGCAACTGTGTGCAGATTTGGGAGTGTAAAGTAGAACGAGCCAAAGAGCCCTGGGCACTGAATTAATGTCAACCTTTGAATTAAAACTGGTTACACCTGAAATTCGGATGATCAGGTTTGACTTCATTTACCACCCCTATTGCTGCCTTTAAATTTTCCAGTGTACGTCTAGATCCAGCAGCATGTTGGTGGTCATGTAGCAAAGGTGACGGAGAGCTTTGGGCTGTGGCACTAATCTCCTGAACACAGAGTAAAAAAAAAAGCCAATTGAAGGCAGAGGTGAGCCAAAGTCCTGTGGTGCAATAACAAAACACACCCTACTGCTGTGAAAGGTCATCTGCTAACAACCAAAAGAAATCAGGATTGACCGGGATTTTAAAAAGATATGCAACTTGGGTCTAATATGAACTTCTTTCACAGAAATTCATTAAAGCGATTAATGGCAGTTTGAAGAACTGCCATCATACAACATCAGAACCTGCATGAAAGGATCGGTGGTAGAGACAGATCGGTAGGAACGACTGAAGTAGACACAGAACGAGAGGCAATCAAGGGCAGGAGCAAAAGGCCTTACTCTGTGTGTGTGTTAAGGTGTGTGTATGTGTGTGTCTGTGTGTGCGCGCACACGCAAACAGAGTATGCTGGTGGGCAGAGAGAGTGGGGGAGGGGTTGGGGGGATGGTACAAAGCCAGTTTGAAATACAAACACCAAGCAACCACCTCTGAGCCATTTCAACATGGCTGACACTGCTGCATGGGTAAGGCTGGTCCATGCAGGACTCATGGGTACGGCAAGGACCAGCTGTGGAAGGACAGCTCACAATAAACTGAGATTAAAGTAAAAAAAAAAAAAACAACTAACCACTCTATATGCTCTTAACAGTCATTACATGTGAGCTACATAAGAAACACGTTATTAAAGATTTATCAGGTTGCTCTAAACAATTTCAGAAAATGAATGAAATTCATTTCGTAGCAGAGCTGCGCGAGGTGGCAGCTCACATTTAATACTAGTTAGTTATGGAAATTGACATAATCATTTCTATTTTAGTCCCATTTGTTACAAAGACGCACGTTTTCTTTCATCCTGCTATACGGCCTTTACACTGTATTACTCTATCGCGCGCACACATTTAAAACCTCATTTAGAACATCTGTTAGGCATATACATGCTCCCCAAAAAAAAAAAAAAATCAGGTTTCTCCTGTTTCCGTAAAGTTTCAGACATCACGTTACCGCAGAAGTTCCACAATACTCATCTTGGTTAGATTCAGAAAAAGCTTCAGAGTTGATGACAAGATCAAGTCTTTTAGGCAAATTGGCAATGCGAGCGTAAGACAGAATACAGAAGGTAAAGATGACATATGAAGTCACTAGCTGTAGTCATTTCTTGAAATAGCCTGCCTATACTTGTAGGCTAAATTTTAAAATTTTTGAGTGCATCTAGTGCTACATCCATTCTGGATGTAATCTTTTCAGAAAAGCTGCAGCGGAGACATCCTGCTATTAGAAAAGGCTCAATAGGAGGTCGAGGGGGTTCTGTCCTGTTTTTGGAACATTCAGTTTTACAGAAGTGCTGGACTGCTGGGTGAACAGGGGCATGATTATAGTAAGTATGTGAACTACAGTACCCTACCAGTTTGGGTGAACACTTCCAATTAGGAGTTCAGCAGTTCAGCAAGACAAACAAGTCCTGCCCACGGTGCAGTGGAAAGACAAGAACCTCATTCTGTTTATCACCGATCAGAAAGCTGTGGCTTGCCATGTACGCCGCATGTGCACACAACGTTGAGAACTTCCTTTTACATGTATACATACTAAAACCTTACACAGCTACATCAGCATTCAGACCTATAGATTTTTGGGTAACACCAGGGAAAAGAAGGGGGAGAAGTTTGCTGAATATTTTTTTTTGCATGAGATTAAATCCTTTTTTCCTTACCACATACCTTTATAACAGGAAATGAATCAAATTATTCTGTGGTATGAGTGTCATCCGGAGGTAATCTTGGGTAATAAAACCACAGCAACCAGTGCCAGATGTGTTTGAATTTTATGAACTGTCATTAACTAATTTAATGCTCAAGGTAATATTTTTTCAAAAACTCAAAATGGTACAATGTAGCGATAAAAACAACATGCTTAAATAGACAGGATGATTCGGAAATTCTGGTTTTTCTGCTGTTTTGATCTGTAAATGTGGGGTGTAGCTGCATGCGTAAGGCTAAAAACACAGTGCTAGAAGAAAAATGTCATGTCGAGTAGTTATACAGTTCTCTTATATTTATAGAGATGTTTGTTTATAAACTTGATGTTTCTCTTGTTAGTGCGGGTTAAAATGCAAACACACAGGTTTAAAAAAAAAAAAAAAAAAAGATTTAAAGTCTTTAAAAAAATTTTTTTTTTTTTTTTTACTTTTTGG
>VURO01000987.1:29353-43026 GCA_015108175.1 Pelvicachromis taeniatus
GTGTTTTTCCTCCCCCCCCCCCCCCGCCTCTTTATAAAACGAGGACGCTTATTTACTGACAGAAATCAGCGACAGTGCAACAGTGTTTCTGTAAAACGGTGCAGTTGTAGGTCACAGTGTAACGTGACACCCAAACTGTAGCCGATTACAAAGATGGTAGCGCTATAGCACTAGCACACCTTTAGTGCTTCTAAAATGCGTACACCCCACTGCATCGGTAGAATCCATGTTAAAAAAAAAAAAAAAAACGTTTCAAACCAGACTCTGCATGCATTCAAAATCTTAATGGGTATATTTGCAAGACAATCCTGTTAAATGATTTTTAATAAGCCTCACCTAAGACCAAAGTGGCTTAACCTACATATAAACAATAAACAAGTGGTATCGGCAGCATCTGCGAACATCTCTAAGACTATCAGCTGATTGCGCAAAATACCATGCGTAAAATCCACAGAATCTGCCCCGCTCCGTTTACCACACAAAGTGCAATTCAATACCAGCTCAAGAGATCTGCTTTGCTTACGCGAAAGCGATTGATTTTTTTTAAAGAAAGGTTCAACTCATCACTTTGCCATTTGGTAAACAATTCACAGAACAAGTTGGATTGCAAAACTGAGGAAATGAGGTGAAGTGTAGAAAGGTTTTAGCGTTCATATACAGCGTAGCGACGTGCCGTCCATAGACCCTTTCTGTCCCCCTGATGTGCTTTGCCAACCTGGTAATTCTTTGGTACACACTCGAAATGTGGGACATCTCTCGTAAGCTCACGAAGCCAAATTCTTGTTTTGTTTTTTTTAAAAGGGCACACAATTTGCCAACGGTGCATTGTTTGGGCAGAGATAGCGATATGTTCGAACAAATAATGTGTGAATCCTCGGCTTGCCAAGGAGGCTGGTAGAGCCCCCTTTTTGTTGGCACGCCGTGGAAAAAAACACCAGCGTAACAGCGAAAACCTCTGCGATTCTTGTAGCGGCTGGTAGGAAACGATCCGATCAAAAAGCGACAGAAATACGGCTCCGACACACATTTACACGCCGCGACAAAAGGAAAGAATTCGTTTTAAATACCTTCTTACATCGGTATGGTCGTTCTCAAGCGGTCTTTACCATCCTCTTGCTCATCTCACAGCCTTCGGGACGCCATGTTGCAAGCTTATGACGTTAGCCTTCCTCACCCCTGACCCACATTTGAATAGAAACCAGCCCCAAAGTGCAGCAGAGAAAACATCCTGATGTGGGAGGGTTTTCACTTTCTTACAGCAGGAATCCTCCCAACTTTACCTGCAAGATGGCACAGAGGGAAACAAATAGTACTGTTTTCTTTCATTGTGTTCAAACAGCTTAAGGCCTTCTCCTTCGAGCAAAACGACCCAGTAACAGTCCTACCATCCTGCTGTGTGCAGGTAAATGCTACGTGACTTAAAAAAATAATAATTTTTTAAATATGTGTAATCTATGAAGGAACTGTGACGGGGAAAGAAATAGCAGTAGGGAGTCAAGTGGTGGGCATAAGGGACGCTGATCAGTAAGAATTTTAGAATTGATTTACTGAGACTTAAGAGGTAATTTTGTATGTGGTATCAGGGATTGCCCACGAAAAGCTGTCGTATGTTTTAAAGCGGACTATTTTCTTTTCTTTCTTTCTTTCTTTTTTTTTGTTGAGTGTATCCTCTTTTATCTGCAGGGGTCTTCACTTGTAAAACATGCCAGTTCAATGCGCAATGCACTGGTGATAAAACATACCACAACCACCACAGAAAACAGCATTAGACCTGATAAATCTGTTTATCAGCTGGACTTAAGACAGCTGCATTGCCTTCAAAACCTCAAGCCTCAGCATCTAAATAATGATAAGGAGAATCCATTGACTTTCTGTCTATTTTATATATTTTTATTAGGTAAAATAAAGACAACGTAGCTTTAATTTGTGTAAAAACTCTTTCTTGCTGTGATTTTAATTGATTGATTTATTGTTTTGTTTAATGGGACTGTGATGCCTGGTGACAGAACTGACCTGATGTTTTTTTAAAAATATGAAAGAAATTGAACAGCAGACAGAGAGGTTCAGAAACTGTGGACCAGATGTGCGGAAGTGTTGCGATACGGTTGGATACGGAGGCTCCTCCTCTTGGCAGAGAGAACCCGGCTGCTTATAGATTTCACTGAAACACCATTTATTCAGAGTCTGTTGAAGAGCATGCAATTTCAAAAACCAGTCCAAATGTTCATAATGAGATGTTGTTGGATTGGTTGGATCCTCTCGGACTCACTCACCGTTTCCCAAGTGAAATCTTCCATGTTTTGTGCTTACATAGTGTCACATTCCGTGGAAGTCGACGTTATGGCGGCGTGCCAAAGGCCACTTCTGACACTGTGTGGTTGCCGCGGAAACTGCACACTCAGCGCGAGGGGGTTACGTAATCAAGGTGCTCTTAGGTGCTCCAGGTAGAAGATTCTCAACAAGTGTGTGTGTGTGTGTGTGTGTGTGTGTGTGTGTGTGTGTGTGTGTGTGTGTGTGTGTGTGTGTGTGTGTGTGTGTGTGTGTGAAAACGGTTTTAAATCTGCTAGAACTCTACAATCCCAGCCTACATTCACTGGAAATGTATACAAGAAATCATTTATTAGGCGGATTACAGTTTGTGTTATGCGGTGTTGGCTCGTTTGCCCAGCTTTCATTCACCAACTATTACCTCCAGCAAAAAATGTTTGTAATTTAAAAAATATAGAAGTAAGTCGTTATTGTTTGACAATTTAAATTCAAACTTTGTTGATAATTTAAAATTAAAGCAGCGACATGTGATTGATATAAATTACCAGATTCTGCCACACTTTACTTTGTAATTGTTTATTCATTTGGGCTATTAAGTAAATAAACACATCATTCCTCACTGGAGATTCATTTTCATTGTGAAGTCCATGATAAACGACATCTTTTAAGAACGTGTAGCCTTTTACAGTTGATTTCCATTCATAATGGAGAAAATAATTATTTTTTTAACAGTTTGCCTGTGGTGACATGTTGACATCTATCCATTTAGAAATGATGCAACTCTAAGCAGGGACTCGGTGTGCAGAAGTACTCAATTTTACTTGTTATGAACAGAAGGAAAGAGGAGGAGCTAGAAATGATTTTTTTTCTCACTATATATATAAACACAGCGTGATGAGGACCTTCAATCAAAAGCCAACAAGAAGAAAAAAACATGGCTAAAACAGAAAATGTCACAGTTCATACATTTATACCAGTAAGCCCGGTAAAGCCATAGATAATTAGAGGAGTATTCAAAGTAACGGCTTACATGTTAACAACAGCAAACAAAATAATCCAAATAAAACTGTGCATCATTTCTGGCCTCAGGTGGGAGCTCTATCACCAAAAGCATATTTGGATGGCACTATATAAATCTTAATGAGCTGACTCGTGAAACACAACCGGCCTCTCACCTTTTCCCACGGCAGGGTCTCCACACGTTGGCGAGCAGCGTTGCCCTGAGCGCAGAGCACCCTCTAATGTAAAGAATGGGGGTCACAGCAGCATTAACTCGGGGCAGAACGCGAATGGGGTCAGTGCCCTCATTTTTAAAGGTATAGCAGGTCGTGCCAATGAAATTACAAATGATAACATGACAAAATATAGGAAGCCAAGTCCCCAGGAAGAACGCTACAACCACCAGTATGAGATACACCGACGAGCGCTTGCTGTCTCTCTCCTCAGAGGGCTGCTCCCTCTCCAGCTGAAACCTGGCAATCATGAACAATCGGATATTGAGCAATATCATTATGATCACTACGAATATGTTCGCGACAAAGGTGCCAAAGCTCGTGACCTGTTTGGCAACACCGACAGTGACCAGGTTCTGCACAGCGACGATTAAGAAAGCGTAGGCCCAGTAGGCAACGATGACCATCACGGTCCTGTTTCGGGTCATGCGCTGGGAGTATTTAAAAGGGGACAAGATGGCGTGGTATCTGTCCGCCTGCGCAGCGAGGATAGCCATGAAAGACAGTCCTAGGAATGTGGGAGCAATGTAAAAAGTTCTCGTGGGGGAGTCATAGACATCCCTCACATCGAGAACACCAACATAATAATATGACACTCCCGTGCAGATGTCACTGAGGCAAGTGCTGAGCATGTACATGAAGCGGTTCTCGCTGCGCAAAGCTTTGTTCAGCAGGATGGAGAGAAACACAGACACGTTGAGGAAAATGATGGTTGCAGCCAGGAAAACGCTGAAAAGGAACATCAACACGTTGCCAAAGCTCGTGAGGGGCAGCGCAAGAGACAAAGGGCTGCTGGTGTTTCTCATCAGTCCGGAGAAGACGTGGGTGCAGTAATAATAATAATAATAATCAGGCTTTCATCGCATGACAAATACTGGCAGCATTGCAGCTGTGCCCGAACAGCACAGTGGGGTTACTTCAAGCCCGATTTATGTAGCAAGCACAGTCAGTGCAAGAGGAAGACGTCGACCTGAGTGACTTCAACTCCCAAGGAGAGCAAGTCCACAAGGCCTTCATGAAAACACACGAGCAACATAAAGCTGCATCTAATAGACCCAAATAGTTCATTTATACACTTTTTATATCTACAGCACAACTGGAGTAAGGCCTTTTTGCATTTCCTGAGTGCAACTTCAAGATCAGAGAGGTTAAAAAAAGAAGAAGAAAGAAGTAGTATGTCTACTAAATATTTAGTGATAATTCTTCTTCTTTTAACATCGTTTTTGTTTGCTGAAACTTCAGCTGTAGTTGTAAATGTGTCTGTAAATATACGTCTGTTTCTTTTGGTTTATATTCCAGGGCACAGAACAAAAACTAGAAAGCAACAGAGTGAACTCTTCTAATGTTGAATCTTCTGCTTTGCAACCGTGAGACCAACGAAAAATAAAAAATAAAATAACATTTAAAAAGAAACTTGTCAGGTTTTAATAATAAGAATCTCTCTTGCTCTTATCTCAGCTACAACTGTCCTCTGTAACGAAAGGCTTTTAAAGCGCATTCCTACTTACTAATCGGCACATCTGAAACAAAGACACTAATAAGAACACAAACTCATTTTTTAAAGACAATCAGCTGAAGGTTTCAAAGAAAAGTGTCGTAGTTCAAAGGTGAACACACCAACATGTCTATTGCTCCCCCTTGTGGTTATAAATCCCATATTACAGGCTGGTGTTTCTTGGGCTGATGATGCAGACAGACGTCACATACCTTCAAGACTAAAGGCTAAAAGCGAGAAAATAATCAAATATTTTTTGTAAACTCCCACTTTTTACAGTCTGGATTAAAAGCAATTACAAAGTTTTTGTCCATGTTGTTACTCCATATTCCAGGAGTATTGGTTACTTACTGGTCAAAACGCGTGGGCTAATTCCTGGGGAAAACACGGAACTACAGGGGCCCCCAACAGGTGACCGTTGGAGGCCCCTGTAGTGTGCCAGCACAGAGTAGGCGAATATAAGAATTAGACTTTTATGACCGATTAACACAATTGAACAGGCCACCTTTGAACACCGAGTAGTGTATTTTTTAGTTTTTAGTTTTTTTTTTACTGTCTAAGCTATTTTAACAGTTCAGACTATAAACTATAAGTCACTGCTAGTGTGTTATCAAGACGGCGATAACTGCGGGAGCTATCCAGGGTACTCGGGATTTCATTATCGTTATAAGCACTGCAGTTTTACATGTTTCTTTCGGGAGCTGAACACTCTTTCTCCTGAGGTTATTACACAGTAGAAGTGTATACGTTGTTCTTTAACAACTGCGTATAATTAGTAGATATCACAGAGAAGAATGCGTCTTTTCTGGCGCACAAACTCTTCCTAACCTAGGACTGAAGCTGTGAGGCTTCCTTTTTTCTGAAGCCCACACTGTGGCGCATCATTCTCCATCTGTAGCTTATCTTGTGAAAGTGGAGGCATTGTCAGGATATGCATTTAACTGTACTGTACTCAAGTCTACTTTTTATAGTGTTTGAAGCTGTTGGCAGGTGGAAATGGGCCCAGTGTGCACTGCGGGGAACTACCACTTTGCGGGGGTTTCCGGTTGCGTGCCAAAAAAAATGATGTCTAATGTTTCCTCATGCTGATACACAGACTGTAGTCAACAAGATTTACGAAGGTGTGGATTATATGACCTGTTTTTAAGTATATTTATGACTCTGCGTGTTCTACATTATAATCAGACCAGCCACTTAAAAGAATTTTGCAGAACAGACTGTGTTATGTTTGTTGCCGTTTCTGCTGCCCTCTGTACGGTGGCTGGGAAGTGCAAATCACATTTACCACCAGAGGTACGATTCCCAGCCACCGCACCTCTGGGACTGATCTCGAAAAAGTCATTTTTAATGTAAACGATACTTTTTACCTGCATAAGACACTTTGCTCAGAAGTGAAGCCTCGACACCTTATGACAGGAATGTTCTTTCTGCTTCAAGATGACTTTACATCATAAGTGTTTAACAAATTATATGCCAACAAGAAATTTACAACAGCTTAAATACCGTAAACCACTTTTTGGCATACCGGATACTTTAGGATGAAACGTGATCATTGTCCACAGTGAGTACTAACTAAAATAGGGCTGCAGAATGTTAAAACGCACTGCAAAAGAAAATCAAAGTCTTACCAAGTATATTTGTGTTATTTCTACACAAAATAATCTCATCACACTTAAAATAAGACACAATCGGCTAAAGAGCATGGCTGCATTTTCATAAATATTATGAACACTAACACAGTTAAGTGTTGTGAAAAGTTAAGTTGGCCTTTTGAACAAAGGCTTGATGGTTAAAATGTTTTATTTATGGCTCATCGAGATGAAAGGACGTGGTAGCAGGCCCCAAAAAGCAAAAGCCACAAACTTGACCAAATGCTAATGATCCATCCCCCCCCCCCCCCTCCCCCAATAAATATAAAACTTTTCTTGTGATCTTATTGATTCCACAAAGTGCGTAAGTTCTAAACGTCACTTAACCCATGTCAGAGCCACCAAGCCCCCAGGGATCAGAAAGTTTGAGCAGCATCGCTTGTCAGACCTATAAATATAATGAGTGCTCGACTTCTTGTGGATCTCCAGGATGCTTTATAACGCCACCGTCATCCTGTCGGTGGATTTCAGCAGTCCGGAGGATTTCCTCATCTTCATCTTCCACATTGTATTCGCCACGTGCGCCGTGCTTGTAGCCGGTTCGGTAATCATTGGGATAACATCCACTCGATCTCTTCGAGCCCAGAACCGCTTCGTGTTCATGCTGAACACGAGCATCAGCGACACCCTGACCGGCTTCTCGGTCTACTATCTGGGGCTCTTTGACGTCCAAGAGGGCTATCCCTCGAGGAAAGGGACATACTACATTCTGCCATCATTTTTAGGTGTCAATGTGTTGACCTTCCTCTTCGCTCAGTTTGACCGCTACTTTGCCGTTTGCCATCCGTTCTTTTACAGTCGCTACATAACGAGATCTGTTGTCATTGGAATCTGTGCTTTCTGCTGGATTTACACATACTTTATTCTCACTGTGCAGAACCTGGTGCCCATCTCTAAAGCGGCTCAAATAAACGCGTTTGGTGTGATGACTCTACAGGTTATTGTACTCATTAAAGTGCTCATGACAATTAAACTGTACATCATAGCCAGGAGTCACGTAGTGAGAGAGGCGCCTAGTGCCGAGAGAGACAACAAGAAGGAATCACTGCGCATCATTGTGTTTGTGGTTATCTGCTTCTTGGCGCTGTGGTGTCCCTCGTTTGTCAATATCATTGTGAGGCAGTTGACTAGAGAAGGTCTCAGGTTTAGGAATGAAGCCACTAACGTGTTCGCCACGATGGCACGTTTAAACTCGCTGGTCACCCCTGCGGTGTACATATGGGGCAGCCCGGCGCTTCGGAGGGCCGTGTGGAGAACAGTGTGGTGGAGGTTTTGCCCCAGGCGCAGTGCGAGGTAAGGCGCGGTCCAAGTAGACAGTGTCACGTAAATAATACGCTGTTTGTGAATAAAAAGACATTTTATCCCTTATCTCTCCTTCTTCGCCGGCACCCCACCTCTTCCCATCTCTCTCCCTCTCTTTTACAGGATTGACGTTAACTCTGATGGGATGACAAGCAAGATAAGGCAGCCAACACCAGCATCATCATGAGTTATAATAAGGATGAGACTATAAGAGCCCATCTGATGGGCCACATGTTTCGGTCATTTTTGAGTTAATGCGTTTTCTCAGTCCCAGTGTTTTTGCTTTTTCAGACAAAACATATCGAAGCTGGGCTCCTGTTCTCTTGTTCTGATTCAAGTATGTCATAAAAATGACACTGCCGTGACTCAACTATAGATGTCCTAAACTAGATAGACTGCCACGCTGCTCTGTGGCAGAGTATCTAGTTTAGGATAAAGCTTTTTTTTTTCTTCCTATATTTAAAATCTTTGTATTCTTTTGTTTTTTATACTTATTATTCACAGCACGCACATTTTTTTTCCTTGTATTGACTAGCATTTGGGTTTAGGCTGCAAAGTTCTTTGGGTCAGTTGTAGGCTACACATAGAAAAAACCTCGTCTTGTATCCACAGCCAAAATGTGGCAAAAAAAAAAAACTTAAAAACTTAAAAACTTAAAAACTTTCACAATCTAACCCGTTAAACTCGAGCCTATAAGAGCAGCAATAATCTTTAGTTTTAGTTCATTGATATTTGGATGGAATTTAGCATTTCGGACCGGATCCACCTTCATGTTCACTGCTGCAGCACATTCAGCACCACGTTCACGTTCAGCGTCTTGGCGCTTACGGTTCAGGACCAAGGATAGCCCCGTAGCCTACTTTTGTGAATAAGTTTCAGTTGAACAACGGGAGTTATGGCGGTGATGCTAAACGTTAACTATATTTAGACACAATACATGAATATTACAAAAGATATTTCTTGGTCACTTTTAACTCACCACGAAAGGAAAGGGGTATGGGAAGTCTTACTCGTGACAATACGTTTCATCGGACACGTTTTTGTGGCTGTTTTTCTATCAACATATGACAACGTATACGTATCAACGCGGACGAGCCGAGAGAAACAGAGTGCAAGAAAGCTACATGTTTAATAAAAGTGAATTATCTTATTATACTGTTTTAGAAACGATGAATATAAAGTTTGCATTTGCAGCTCAAAAACTGGATTTTCACTTTAACAACGTGCACTGAATATGAACTTATTAATAACAGTAGTTTTAACAGTTTGGATACATGTTTTGTATTTTCAATAAATGATTTTAAAGTAGATATTTTAAATATCCGTGTCTGATATTTTCACTTTAATATCCAAACATTTTCTCCAATATAATCCTTAAATGCTTGTTAATATCGGAGTATTTCTCATTGTAGTGTGAATGGAAAAAAATGTGATATAAATACAGTTTTAGAAGCAGCTGGGTTTCCTCAGCACACCTAAACATTCAACAAAGTAGCAGTAATATTCTCGGGAATAAATAAAATCAGTAAGTTTGACAGTGAAACTGATACTTTTTATTATATGATAGTGAACTTTTTGGGTTGTTTGACTTGTTTTTTGTTTTTCTCTGAAGAGTAGGGACACCTGTCCCATCTGCTTTTCAGAATACTGCGATTATAATAAGAAGAATTCATTTCATTGACATTTTGTCTTGTTAAAGTTCGGATTTCGAGGATTTCAATGTGAAGGAGACCTCAGAAAAAAAATGTATAGCACCAAGTAGCTGTGGATTATTCAACTTTACTGAGCCCCTCTCATTCACATACAGTACACATTTACGAAGTAATTTACTTTACAAAATATGAACTGACTTTACTACCTTGATTCTTTACAAATAAAGGCTGTTTGGCTGTTAGTCTGTAGATGACCATAGGAACATGTACTGCTGGATTTTCCTATATTTTGCTGATTATTTCTGTTCTGTAACACAAAATGTTTACAACTTAAAAACTTAAAACTTTGCAAGGCAATATTTATGATTTCTTAAAGGGGCAAAGGAGTGGCATGGATATGAGATATAAATAAATGAATCACATATTTCTCTGTTCCATGCTTGCATTAGAATGTATTTGCTTTATTCCAGACAGCTTGCTTCCCTTTTTCTTAATTCTTCTGATCACTGTTGTGTGCCAACCACTGCAGGTCAATGACTGACTATTTGCTTTTTAAAGACTCAAAGTCTCTTGCATCTGTGCTTTCTGTCAACTTAAACAAAATAGCAAAAAACAGTTTATAAAAAGAAGTTTAAAGGGTGTAATTGAGAAATCTGAACAAGATAGAGCAAGACGATGTTTTTCGTATTAGTAAAAATAAATAAATATGATTTGTGTATGTTGTTAACTTTCTGTATTTTCTAACTTGTTTCTCATTTTAAAAAGTCTTAGATATTTTGGAATGTATAAACTCCGATGTTTACATTAAGCATCTCAAAAGCTGAATTATTTTTAAAGTGCACTTAATATGTACTTATTAATAATAATAGTAGTTTTAATAGTTTTGCATACACGTTTTGTATTTTCAATAAACGATTTCAAGGCAGATGTTTTAAGTATCTGTGTCCTGATATTTTTACTTTATTGTATTAATATTTAATACTTTAAAATACAGTTTTAGAAGCAGCTGGGTTGCCTCAGCTCACCTAAACATACAACAAAGATTTCTTTGCATACAGTAGCAATAATATTCTCAGGCATAAACAGCAACAATAAGGTTGACAGTGAAACTGATACAGTTTATTATATGATAGTGAACTTTGTTTGTTTGTTTACGTTATTTAGAAGGGACAAGCCATCTGTCAGGCTTTCAGAATAATACGATAATAAGAAGAAGAATTCGTTTCAATGACATGTTGCCTTTTTAAATTTCTGATTTCCGATCATTCTGATTCACTGAGCCCCTCTCATTCATATACAGTACCCATTTACGAAGTAATTTACTTTATAAGATATGAACTGACTTAACTGCCTTGATTCCAGCCGTTTGGCTGGATGAATAATGAATGAATTTGGGTCAGGTCGCCCATAATACATGATTTTAACGTGGTTGCCATGTTAAGTCAGAAAGCTGCAGTAACCAAACTTCGTCTTGATCATCAGCTTCTCCTCTTTTAGCCCAGTGTAGTCTGTAGATGTCCATAGGAACATGTACTGCTGGATTTGTCTCTATTTTACTGATTATTTCTGTTCTGTAACACAAAATGTTTACAACTTAAAAACTTTTCAAGAAGTTTTTTTTTTTAATGTTATTTTTAAAGACTTATTAAAAAGGCAAACGAGTGGCATGGTTGCTAAATATAAATGAATGAACCACATATTTCTCTGTTCCGTGCTTGCGTTAGAATTTATTTGCTCTTTTCCAGACAGCTTTGGCGACCCTATAGTTCTCTTTTTCCTTCCTTCCTTTGATCACTTCTGTTGTGTGCCAACCACTGCAGGTAAATAACTGATTTCATTTTTTTAATACTATCTTACATCCATGCTTCTTGTTAAATCGAACAAAACAAGAAAGGCTAAAATACATAAAAAAGGGGGCGCGTATTGGGTGTAATTGAGAAAACGAACAAGATAACGCAAGATGTTTGTCGTAAAAATAAATAAATATGATTTAATGGGATTAAAAAGTGAGATCAGGTCATGCCTCATGGGGGATACAGGTTGGCTTTAGCAGGGCAGTGTCTTATTGAGCTGCTATATAAAAATGTTGTTCTCGGTATATGCGTCGGTGACACAATGCTGCTCACCAACATCACTGATTCTCTGACTGCAGGAGTGCCTCTGTCGGTGGACTTCAAGCATCCTGTGGATTATCTCATTTTCATTTTTCAGATTTTATTTGCCACAGCTGTAGTTTTCGTAGCAGGACCTATAGTCATTACCATTTTTGCCACCAAAGAGCTCCGCCGACAGAACAGGTTTATTTTCATGCTGAACACCAGCATCTGTGACACGCTCATCGGGTTTTCAGTGTACTATGTCGGTTTGTTTGATGTTCAAGAGGGATACCCATCCAGAAATGGAACTTATAACATGCTAAACTATCTCCTTGGGGTCAATTTAATGACATTTCTATTTGCGCAATTTGACCGCTATATTGCGGTTTGTCATCCTTTCACGTACACTCGCTTTATAACGAGGGGCGTGGTGATTTCTGCAAACATCTACTGCTGGTTTTACGTCTATTCTCAGGCGGTTATTTCGATTTTCTTGCCCCTTTCCAAAGCAACACAGCTGTACGTGTTTGGTATCATCACCCTTCAAATCATAGTGTTCACCAAAGTGGTCATGACTATTAAACTGTATGTCGTTGCCAGGCACCAGGTGGAAAGAGACCCCCCTAGTGCAGAGAAAGAAAACACCAAGGAATCATTAAGAATAATCATTTTTGTTGTCATAACCTTCTTATTGTTGTGGTGTCCCTCGTTCGTTAACATCGTCCTCAGACTGGTTGTAGGGAGAGGGCTGACATTTAGGAATGATGCTACCAATCTTTTCGCCATCATGGCGCGATTTAATGCCGTGTGCACGCCGGCCGTGTACCTGTGGGGGAGTCCCACTTTAAGGAAGGCCACGTTGAAGACGGTGTGGGGCAGACTGCGCCCAAAATGCAACAGCAGATAGAGAACTGCAGTGTATTCTTTTATTCAGACTGAAAAGTTCCAATGAGACAAGTAAAAATACACCTCACCTCATTCATTAGATCGCTCCTTTAAAAAAATTAATTAACAATTTCTTTATTTTATCTTTATGAACGTCACATTTTTACTGTAGCGTTTCCTATTTTGCTCAGGTGACTCATTTGGGTGAGATGGTCCCATTCGTCATCAGATGAACCAAACCTAAAGCTTTTTCTTCTAACGCACTTTAGACGCACCTCTGTCAGTGCGCCCCAGGGCAGCTGTGGCTACAATATGGCTTGCCATCACCAGTGTGTGAATGTGTGTGTGAATGGGTGAATGACTGAATGTAGTGTGAAGCGCTTTGGGGTCCTTAGTGACTAAGAAAAGCGCTATACAAATGCAGGCCATTTACCATTTACCATTTAAAGTCTGAGCTAAGAAACACTTCTATATATTAGAATCAGTATTGTTTTCTTCGTATATATGATTAACTTTTTGTTTTCTAACATGTTTCTGATTTTAAACAGGTATTTTGAAACTGTTTATTTTTATCTTCTGATTGGAAGCACGAGGACTCCATACTTGTCTTTTGAAATGAAACTTTTTTATGTTGTTGTTGTTTTGTCGCAGGGTTTGCCTCGTTTGTTTCAAATCCGTAGTTTGGTTTGTTTGGTCAACTCTTGGGCTCCGAGTACTGCATGAATAAATAATGAAAGACAATACTGTGACGACTGTCGCCATTTCTTTCTTTCTCTTTCTTTCAGCATTAGATAAGAACTGAAATAAACGTGTCAGTCTTTCATGCTGCGGTTGGCTCATTTGCTATGGAGGAAGGACAATTAAGCAAAGTCTTTCTTACGAACAGCTAGGGGGGATATTTTTGTGCGTGTGTGTAACTGAACTTGGGGCAAACATTCTTTAAGTAAAACTAAAATAAAATAAAAAAACTAAAACTAGATCTAAAAAACGCATTTTGTTAAAAAAAAACACACACATTTGAAAAAACAATTTTGTGAACCTGGAAAACGGCCTAAAATAAAATGTGTGTGTGTGTGTGTGTGTGTGGCATATGT
>VURO01000992.1:8082-23076 GCA_015108175.1 Pelvicachromis taeniatus
GGGGTCTTTTCTCCCCCAATTTTACAGATGCTCTTATTTTCTCATGTATCTGAACCTTTCTTTGTAATGTAATCATTACTAAAAATTAGCAGCAGTCAAGGATAAGTTTGTATTATATCTCGCTATGTGTGCCGTCTGTGGTGACATACCACAGAGACCACTCTGAAGATAGTCTTTTGCCAAATACTTCAGTTTAAAAACGATGCCGGCATACTGCCAGCAATGGAGGGAATGAAGTTGCTGGTTGTCTTATCAGCAGCTGCACATGTGGCGTCCACATTCTCATATTCTTTTCATACAAATGTCTTAATTTTTAATGATGTGACACTGCAAATTAATGTTTTTAACACTGTGGCTTGGAGAGGGTGGACAAAATAAAGTGTGCAGATCCTGTGTGGGGTGGTATTTTTCTCTTCCTGGGCCATCTGTCCTCAGTGAATCCTGTCTTAATCTGCTTCTCACCATTCCCATTTCTGCTGTTTCCCTGAGCCAGAATTCCCTCTTCATCTGTGAATGGGTTTTAGTTCGGTTTCCACTTCTGACTTGTCTCAGTGTATTTTTTTTTTTCTTTTTCTTCCCCTCTCAGCTAAAGCAACCACACTCTTCAGAAAAAACACCAAGACCATTGTTTGGGGCATGCAGACACGCGCCGTGCAAGGCATGCTGGACTTTGACTATGTATGCTCCCGGGAGGCACCCTCTGTGGCAGCCATGGTCTACCCCTTCACGTAGGTTGCGCTATTTCCCTCTGAATTAAATTAGTTCTTCATACCTTGCTGAAATGTTTCTTTTTGTTGCTCAGTGGAGATCACAAGCAGAAGTTCTACTGGGGCCACAAAGAGATCCTGCTGCCGGTCTATAAGAACATGGCCGATGCCATGAAGAAGCACCCTGACGTAGACGTCCTGATCAGCTTTGCTTCGCTGCGCTCTGCTTTTGACAGCACAGTGGAAGCCATGCAGTACCCACAGGTATGAAGGTCGACTGTACAGTGTGTTGAGCTTCTAAACGGAAATCTTAGTGAACCTAGTTTATTGCGTTGTATCGCGTTTTCAGATTCACACAATCGCCATCATAGCCGAGGGCATCCCCGAAGCTCTGACAAGGAAGATGATAAAGATGGCTGACGAGAAAGGAGTCACCATCATTGGCCCTGCCACGGTACAGAGCTTCATCCCCCAGAACATATTTGTTGAAAACATTTACTCATTATTAACACAACTATAAATTTATAGACTGATGATAACTACAATGTAGTGTGGTATTTAATAGCCTAGCTAAAAGGGCTATTACATCTTTCAGGTACACATGGTCAATAAAATGCTGATTATTCTTGTCGATTAGGTTGGTGGCATCAAGCCGGGCTGTTTTAAGATCGGCAACACAGGTGGCATGCTGGACAACATCCTGGCTTCTAAACTTTACCGTCCTGGAAGTGTGGCATATGTGTCGCGCTCTGGGGGCATGTCCAATGAGCTGAACAACATCATCTCACGCACTACAGACGGCGTCTATGAAGGGGTGGCCATCGGAGGAGACAGGTACAGAAACTTAATCGCAGACCATTTACTTAAGAGAGAATTTTTGTATTTAAAACAAACAACAAAAAAAAACACTTTTCTGGTGAAATGAATGCTTACGGTTCTCTATCCAGATATCCAGGCTCGACTTTCATGGACCACGTCCTACGTTATCAGGACACTCCAGGAATTGAGATGATTGTTGTATTGGGAGAGGTGGGAAGCATTTAATATCTAAATCATTTGGTCTGTGCTACTTGTACCAAAAAGGTTCCTCCTTTAAATATCTCTTTTTATTTTGAAACAGATCGGTGGAACTGAGGAGTACAAGATCTGCCAGGGCATCAAAGAAGGCAGGATAACAAAACCTGTGGTCTGCTGGTGCATTGGGACCTGCGCCACCATGTTTGCCTCAGAGGTCAGTTGACTCTGTGGAAATCCTGGCTTTGGATTTTATTGCTGTTCTTACCTGAAAGTTCAGTTTTTCCAGTAATATGTTTTTACTGCCATCTTCAGGTTCAGTTCGGCCATGCAGGAGCTTGTGCCAACCAGGCTTCAGAGACGGCTGTGGCCAAGAACCAGGCTCTGAGGGATGCTGGAGTTTATGTACCAAAGAGCTTCGATGAGCTGGGTGACGTCATCAAGTGAGAAACACATTTCATATTAATTTCCCAAAGTTTGGAACTGCCAGGTTTTCGGGTTCCTCACTGTTGTGTTTATGTGGTGAAACAGGACTGTGTATGATGAATTGGTGGCCAATGGTACCATTGTTCCTGCTCAGGAGGTTCCTCCCCCAACAGTACCTATGGATTATTCCTGGGCCCGGGTGAGAACTTTACAAAAGTCCTTTGTAAACTTACAGCTAATAAAGTAAATGCGAATCATGTATAGCAATACATATTTATTATAACTGAACAGTAGAAGCTAAGAAATACTGTATATAATGGTGATTTGTGGAATTTTGGGGCCTTTTCCAGGAGTTGGGCCTGATTCGTAAGCCAGCCTCATTCATGACAAGCATCTGTGACGAGCGAGGCCAGGAGCTCATCTATGCTGGCATGTCCATCACTGAGGTCTTCAGAGAAGAGATTGGTATAGGAGGAGTGCTAGGGTTGCTTTGGTTCCAGCGCAGGTCAGTATGACGTCAATACACTGTTAGTTTTTAGGAATAAAGGGTCAATGCCTTCACTCTCTAATTTTTTATTTTTTCTGTTTAGGTTACCACGCTACGCCTGCCAGTTCATTGAAATGTGCCTTATGGTGACCGCCGATCATGGGCCTGCAGTCTCCGGCGCTCACAACACGATTGTCTGTGCTCGTGCGGGCAAAGACCTAATCTCAAGCCTCACATCTGGCCTGCTCACCATCGTCAGTACTGCTCACATATTGATCAGTCATTGATCACGTCACCTTTTGTTTATTATCCCCAAATCTAGGTTGTATTTTATGAGCTCCTCAGCTAAGAGCATTTCTAATTAACTGGCCAGAATGTTTCTGAATTAAAATGTGATTTATTCCTAAAATTCAGGGGGATCGTTTCGGAGGTGCTCTGGATGCAGCTGCAAAGCAGTTCAGCAAGGCGTTTGACAGCGGCATGATCCCCATGGAGTTTGTCAACAAGATGAAGAAGGATGGCAAGCTGATTATGGGTATCGGCCACAGGGTCAAATCTGTAAGCAACACTCGACTTTATACAGTAAAAAATGCTCTAATCTGTAAGCGATGCCTCTTATTTATCAGTGCTTTGACTCTTATCTGTTGACTCTTATCTTCTGAGTTTAAGATGCACACATGCAGCCATTGTTTTAAATGGAGTTTGATTCGGTTTTAGATCAACAACCCAGACATGCGAGTGCAGATTCTGAAGGACTTTGTGAAGCAGAATTTCCCTTCCACCCAGCTGCTCGACTACGCCCTCGATGTAGAAAAGATCACCACCTCTAAGGTATTTCAGACTGAAGTGGACAATGGAAACTTCTACTGTGTACAAGTAAAACGGTGAAATGATTAACTTAAAATGAAACGACCACAGAAAGCCGCTACATGTAAACAACCTCATAACTGCATTGACATTCAGGATTCAGAGATGGGGCTTTGCTTTCTAATATTTTGGTTAAAAACTTTGAACGGAATATTTTTATTTATTTATTTTTACAGCAGGCAAGCAATTATTCTCAGTTTTGTGCACAGGTGACCACACCTGCAGATTCCATGGTTGACAGTGGAATGTAACGGGACAGAAGACCTGGACCTTTTCTAGTCTTAGTAATGATATTAAACATTAATAAGGCTTTTTGAAATGTGTGAAATAAATGCTTTGTGTATTTCATCTTTCATCAACATGTTTTGTTGTAATTTATGTCGTTATTCGAGGACGTGTGTCAGAACCCACACCCAATGAAAACATTTTGTTTTTTATCTCAATTTAACCAGAAAATTGAACTGCTGAGCTTTTAGACTCTGCCAAGATGGAGAGAAATAACTTTTTTTTGCTAGTGGGTGAGAAAACGTGTGAAAACATACAAACGGCATAAAGAAAAGTTCAGGACCTTCTGCTGTGAGGCAACAGGGATAACCTCTGAGCCACTATTCAATCCTATAAATAGACTGATAATTTCTAGCATAGACTCTGTGCTCGCTGCAGCTTTGGACAGTGAGTCATTTCCATGTTAAAATAACATGCAAACATTTTGATTTTGTTTTCTCCAGAAACCCAACCTGATCCTAAATGTAGATGGCTTTATTGGTGTTGCCTTCGTGGACATGCTTAGGACTTGTGGAGGCTTCACACGGTAAGAGTATGAGCTGTGCAATCGTGAGAATGTTTTCTCCAGTAAGATTTGGTGTGTGTGCTTTTTGAATGGATGGATCTTATCACCAATACCTCTTAAGTATTTCCTGCTGGTGTTGTGTTTTTTGTTATGTATGCATGCTGTAATTAAAAAAACAAAAACAAAACAACAAGTACAGTATTTAAAAAAACAGAAGCCAGTAAAAAAAGGGAGAGACAAAATGTGCATGAATATGTACTTTTTATTTTCCTTCCCTTCTTTCTTCCTCTTATCCTTCATTTCCCTTTTTTCGTTTTTTCCTCCCTTTTTCTTATTTTCCATCTCCCTCTCCTCCCTTCATTCTCTCCCTTCGGCCATCCTTCCCTTCTTTAGATGGAATTATGTGATTGAAGTATTGCACTTATTAAATGTATCAAAATGAACATGGAGTGGAAAAAATAGAACTCTAGGAGAATCTGAAAAATGGATTAATAGAGACACAACTTCTTTATCCACCAATGTGGATAAAGAAGGTTACCACCAGGAAAATTCAGAGGTGTTTCAGCACCTCAGGGTGTGACTGGCTGGTATTTGTTAGTATTCCTGCTCTTTTAGATTTATAGTGTGCTCTAAGGTAGTATTAAGGAAATGTAATGGGTAAAAAGTGAAGAATACTACTAAATATTATCAGTGTCAATATTTTCACCTGCCTTTGCTACTGGGTGTCAACAGGAAGCCTGTCGTTGTTAACAGAAACCATAATAAACACTTTCATCTGCTTACAGCTACATTATTATTATTTAGATTTAACCAAATGTGCATGTTGTTAGATTGCTTGTGGAGAATTCAGATGCCTGAGATGCAGTGTCTGCACTGTTGCTGTGTGTCGAGCGGACACAGTCCAGTATTGTTTCTCACATGAATGTTGAACTGTCTCCAGAGACGAGGCTGATGAGTTTGTGGAGATCGGTGCACTAAATGGGATCTTTGTCCTCGGCCGTAGCATGGGCTTCATTGGTGAGTTCCCTTTAACATGGAGCCTTGATATTCACTGTGACAACCTTTTAAACAAGAGTCTTTAACCTGAGTTTGTTTTGTTAGGCCATTACCTGGACCAGAAGAGGCTGAAACAGGGTCTGTACCGCCACCCGTGGGATGACATCTCCTACGTGCTCCCTGAACACATGTCCATGTAATTCCCTTATCACAGAATGGAAATCACTTCCAGATGATGAGGCGGCATTAAACATCTCATGTAACTCGTATCTCCTCTCTAGTGATGATAGCAGCTGCCGAGGGGGGTGGAACTGGGTGGGGTTACTCTGGAAAGCGGGAAGTACTGTTTGTCTGAGGGACCTGGGTAGAAGTTTTCAATCTAGTTTTTATGGAGGATAAAGGGGAAGTATATTTCTGGGCTTAGTTTTTGAGAAGTAATTTAAAAAGTCCGAGATGTAACTTGTTTAGAGTCACACCAATGCAAATCCTAGCAGCTGCAAGAGCACAAAATCACTTGGTACACAGAGTCAAAATCGAGAGATGGTTATGCTTAGTGGGTACAGGAGCAAGATTCAAGCAAAATTTCAGTCCTTAAATCCTGCAATGCATAGTCTACATAGTAACCTCTACTAATGGCCGCTAAGCAATTTTTTTTTTAATACTTCTTAATCTGCCTGGTTTAGACCACACAAGGGTGCTTAAATGTGATTTCTGGCTTTCCAAATACTGCATCTTAGTTTAAACACTAGATCCATTTTTAAACTCCTTCACCATGATTCACTCCTAACAACAAAAAAAGTCAGTCTCATCACATTAAACCAAAGTTATTTTAGGGAATTTATTGTTTTTCTTTATTTAATTACAAAAACAAGATGCAGTGGTAGATGTTACAAATGTTATGAAAAGGATGCATCATCATGGAAATGAGAGGAATTCGACACGAGTTAGGTGTCTCTCCACCATTTGCCTTTCAAGAAACCAACCTGGGTTATAGTTGAGTTCATTGGTTTGTTTTTTCATTGATTGTTAGTATTCTAATAGCTGTAGAAACATCAAGAAGAGGCGAACAAATGCTTCATGAATGAGCCCTGTGAGTCTGGAAGCATCTTTTGGTGAGGGACCATGAAAGCGGTTTGCTTTACTTTGGAAACTTACAGCACATAATCCGGATGTTCTCCAACTTCCAGTAAAAACTCAAAACACTCTGTGACAGCCCACTGTAATGTCTGCTGTGCTTAATCTGTTTTTATTTAAATGTGGAAAAAAAGCTTTTTTTGTAATATGCTGTCATAAAGTAGTAAAATAAAGAACTTATTGTTTTTCTTTTATTTTCTCATTTTTTGTGTCTTTAACAGCATCGCAAGTATGTAAATTTACTTCCATCTTGAATGAAAAATCTTCAAATGTTTTAGCCTGAATGAACTGGCTATATAATGCTGAACATTTATCTCTAACATGGACTGTAATTGCATTTAACTACATAGCAAAAAAACTGAACACCCTTCTTTGCCAGCATCACTGTCCCAACAGCTGTATCCTGAACTACTGATGAGGAATTGTTTGCTGTTCCGGACTTTAAAACTGTTCTTCAGGTCATACCACAGTATACCAATGAAAAGGTAAAGTGGATTTATATATTTGTGTATATGTAGCTAGACGTATACAGAAAGATTGATGTATCGGGATGTCATTCGGACTGGAGAAGTGTAGTTGCATGCTACGCCCTGCCGGTGATCAGATAACACGATGGTCAAAGGAGGACTTGCAGAGGAAGCTTTCTCTGTATTTTTATTTGGCTTTCCAGATTCACAGAAACGATTCAGCCTAGCCCCAACCCCAAAGTCTAGTTTTACTTTTAGCTAACCAAAATATTTTCTCCACATCTAGTTAACTATAATCTGGTTTTGTTGTCGCACAAGCTGAACCACTCTGTTTTATTAATTTATCATCCATGTATAGCCATAACTCGGGCGTTATGAATTCTTATTGCCACTTTAAAGCGTTATACAGTTTCAAACCTGATGTTACCTCGTCACGAGATGCCAATGTGCACATCACCGGCAGACGGATAACGGGCAACACGCATGCGCGCAGCAGCCTTAAACAAAGGTGAACTTTTCGTAAAAAAATAAAATAAATAAAAACCCTTCGATGCGTTATAATGCCACAAAAATTAAATACGTCACATATTGCACTGTTTGCGTCAGAGATGTGGATATGTTTGCTTGAATCTGAGGGTGTCTCCCTGACGGCCATTCTAAAAATCACCGCACCTTTGGAATATTCCTGAAGACGGAAGTGAGCGCTCCTGTTTTCTCATCAAGCCTCTGAACGCAGCGCATGCATGTCAGTCTCCGAATGCTTGTTTACATGTGTTGGGTACACCTGTGAGTTATTCCCGAAGATAGTTCGGAGCTGTCATTTGCCTCTGAGTTTCACCCCGTGCGGTATGGCAGCGGCAGCGGAGGATACGGAGGAGCGTGGCCGCAGCGACAGCACCGGCGGCGGGGCGGTGCAGGGAGCGCTAACAGGTGACGGCGAACCTGAGGAGGCCGAGGAGTTCACCTGTTCGGCCTACTGTTCGGAGCTCTCCCGGCGGCAAAACGAGCAGAGGAAAGCTGGGCTGTTCTGCGACGTGACCCTCGTCTTCAGCTCGGGAGCCGTGCCCGGGGTTCAGACGGTATCCGCGCATCGCTCGGTTTTATCCGCGGCGTCGCAGTACTTCATGTTGCTGCTGTCGGGACAGTTTTCAGAGTCCCGATCCGGGCGAGTGGAGCTAAAGGAGTGGAGCTCGGGCACGAGACCCGACCCTGACACTGTGGAGAGTGTCGTACAGTTCATGTACACGGGAGAAGTCAGGGTGACCACTGCCAATGTGCACGAAGTGTTGGAACTTGCAGACAGGTGATTTATCCGTTTATTTTTAAATTATTCCGCAGGTGAATCAGAGTGTGGCTTTCTCCTCGCTTATACTCGGAAGTGTGTGAGTCACACCAGGTTGCGTGACTTTGTATGTTGTCATTACAAGAATTAGTCAGCAAACTGCAGTTAGCAGGGTCACATTAAAAACGGACGTCCAGTGAGGGGGCAGACAACCCAGTTCTCATCAACAGAGGAGTATCTGGGGATTATTTCCTTTTTAATAAGCTCCACAAACTGCGACCCTGAATTAGAAAAGCGGAAGAAGCTGGATGCATTTTTAATTTTACCCCTAAACTAACAAAATTAAACAAGGAAAAACGGATATATTTAAATTGTGTTGTATAACCAATAAGTGGTTATACGCAGCTGTTTGTTATAATAGAGGGTCAAGCAAATTAGTAACAATCATTCCTGTTAAGCTGGATGTGAGTTTTTGGCATTTTGCTCAGCCATAGATGCCAAATGAAATTGTATTACATTATGAGGAAAAGCCAAAAACCCGCTTTTCTCTTTATAGTAGATGTGGTCCACACACGCGCCTTTTGCACTGTTTTTTGGCCTTCGGGTGTGAACATATTACTACTGTTATTATCAGGGTTAAGTGTTTAAAAGTCCTATTTCATTGGACCTGTAATGGTGTGACAGCTTGCATGGTTACACCTTTGCTATTATTGTTTATTCGTGGACATAATAGCTCTAATGAAGAATCAATTTAAAAAAATACAAATCTTGACATTCAGAGCACAAAAATCATGATTGTAAAAGAACTATTGGCTTAATTTTGTTATCTGCTTCAGTTTCACGGTCCTGATGTGGTTTGTAGTGGCTTCTTGGCATTGTGTTATAGCTTACTGGACAGCTGAATAGAAGAGTGTATCGTTGTATTGATTTCATCCTGGGAGTCTGTCTCAGTGAGGCTGTTTGAGCAGGTAGTCATATTGCTGTCTAACAAAAACAATTCAAGACAGGCATGAAAATGGAGGTTGAGTTTAAAGTTGCAGGTGTGGTTTGATCCATGAGTGCTAAGTTATATACTACACCTTTCTACTCATAGTACATCCATCACAAGTCAGGACTTAAATCATCAATCTTTTGATTATTACACTTGCTTGTCAGAAGTGGGATTTGAACCCACACCTCCAGAGGAGACTGCAACCTGAACACAACGCCTTTGACCGCCTCCTTCACTGCTTTTACCCCCAGATTTTATTGTCTGCGTGAATTTGTAGACCGTCATAAAACACTTTACATACAAAGTCGGTATTTTTTAATTAATTCAATTATATTAAATTCACTTTCATTTATATACCAAATCATAACAACAATTGCCTCAGGGCGCTTTATATTGTAAGGTAAAGAGCCTAAAATAATACAGAGAAAACCACAACAATCAAAGGATCCCCTTTAAGTAAGCACTTGGTGACAGTGGGAAGGAAAATCTCCCTTTTATAACAGGAAGAAACCAACAGCAGAACCAGGCTCATGAACGGGAAGCTGTCTGCTGCGACCGGTTGGGGTGTGGTGGGAGGAAGACGGGATAAAAGACACACAGTAGAAGAGAGCCAGAGATTAATAATAAGTTAATATGGCACGGAAATATAACAATTTTTGTGTGCTGTAACTTTGATATCTCACTCTGTCAGGTTTCTGCTGGGGCAGCTGAAGACCTTCTCCGGAGAGTTCCTGATGAGGAAGTTGAGCATGTCCAACTGCGTAGCCGTGCACAGCCTTGCACACATGTACACGCTGAACCAGCTCGCTCAGAGAGCCGCCGAGACGATCAGGAGGAACTTTCACAAAGTCATCCACAACGAGGAATTCTACACGCTGCCCTTTCACTTGGTGCGAGACTGGCTGTGTGATGCAGAAATCACAGTGGAGTCTGAGCAGGAGTTGTTTGAGGCAATCGTGAAATGGGTCCACCAAAACCCAGAGGGGCGAGAGAAGCATTTTGAGGACCTGTTCAGACTTTTAAGGCTGCCGCAGATCGCTCCTACTTACCTGACGCGTGTTGTGAGGAAGGAGCCCTTAGTGGCAAACAGTCTAGCTTGTCTGGAGCTGGTGTCCAGTGCGCTTGAGGTCCACGCTGTTCGTTACGAGAGCCCCAAGAAGGCCGAATCAGACCTCGGTGACTCCTACGAGGCGACGATCCAGCCTCGATTTGGTCAGAACATGGATGTGATCATGGTAGTGGGTGGTGTTTCGGAAGGAGGAGATTATTTGAGCGAGTGTGTGGGCTACTTTGTTGCTGAGGATCGTTGGGTCAGCTTGCCGCACATCCACAACCACCTCGATGGACATGCCATCGCTGTCACCGAGAATCACCTTTATGTGGCGGGCTCCATGGAGCCCAGCTTCGCCAAGACGGTGGAGCGCTACAATCCCAACCTCAACTGCTGGGAGTCAGTCAGCAGCTTGACCACGCGCAAGCACTCGTTTGGCCTCACGTGCGTCAAAGACATACTCTACATCATCGGCGGCCATGGCAACTTCAGTCCAGGTTTCAAGGATGTCTCCATTTATGAACCCGAGCAGGACACGTGGCTCAATCTGGAGCCAGCGCCAAAGATCCTGCGAGATGTAAAAACAGTGGGTGTGGAGGATCGCTATGTGTACGTGATGGCCAGGACACCCGTAGATATAGACAGCGATGATGGGCTGAGCACGGTGACTACCTGCTACGATACAGAAAGCCGCAAGTGGCAGGAAGTGGACTCGTTACCGCTTATTGATACCTACTGTAGTTTTCAAATGGCTGTTGCGTCGAGCAACTTCTATCACACAGCTTCCTGTTGCCCCAAGAACTACACGGTAACGCATGAGGCCGCCCAGCAGAAAATAAGCAGAAACATCTCAGAGGACATCCTCGACAGCCTCCCATCAGAGGTCCTCAGCCTGGAGGGCGCTGCCATTTGCTACCTGGGCGAAGACATCTTCATCATCGGGGGGTGGAGGAACAGCAATCACGTAGAAAAGCAGTACCGCAAGGAAGCTTATCGTTACTGCGCCAAGAGGAAGCGCTGGATGCTGTTGCCGCCCTTGCCCCAGCCACGCTGCCGAGCGGCGGCCTGCCACGTTCGCATCCCGTACCAGTACCTCTATGGCTCCCAGCGTTACCCCGTCCCCCACAACCTGGCTCGCCAGAGAGACCGCATGCAACAGATGCAGCAGCTCCATCGGCGCACCCTCAGCCTGCGGAGGCAAATGCAGTCTCAGATTGAATGTTAAGAATAAGATATTTTGCTTTAAGTCATTAGCACTTCATCTGCTGATAAATGCCTTGCTTATTTTATTTTTTGCCTTAATTGAGGTGAAATTTCTGCACAACATTCACCTGAAGCGGGTTTGCAGCGAAGGAAGCTATGAGTCTAATCATTTTTGGCCTTACTTTTTTTTTTGCTTATGCCTTACTTTTTATCGTGCCAGCAAATAAGACTGTGATTGCTGTTGGTTTTGTTTGCGAAACAAATCACAGCTCAGCTTTTTAAACCACGGCCTTTGTTAGCATCTTAGATAAAGGATGTCAGTGTTTCCTGTATGTGCAAAAGAAAAACAAAACTGTTGTGAGAAAAATTTGCGTCAGGAAGCATACTTGGCGAAGTAAACGATGTCTATTTATTGTGACGTATGTTAGAAGGAAATCATGACTTACAAAAACGACTTCAATAGCTAACTTAGAAAAGAAGTATCAGCTGCTTTAACAGTGTTTGCTTTCCTTTCCGTTGTTGTCATTGAGGGGTTTTTTGTGCAGTATGTGTTGGAATAGTGATGATCGTATACTCTGTGCCTAAACAGACAATCACAATTTTGTAGCAAGGACTGAATGTTGACAAAAAGCACACGCTGTGGGACAGCTTGACTTTGGATGTGTGTGTGATTTATTTTAAGCTGGTCAAAAAAACAAAACCCTGTATTTGATATATACGATTTCTGGAAAGATGGACTAAATACCACAATGATAATTCATGTATCTGTTTTTGTGTTTAAAGAGGCTTTCCTATTTCACATTGCAAGGACGACCGCTAACTGATCCAGCCACTGAAAGCAGTAACTTTGTGAAAATGTTTGGTTTGTGGGTTTTAATGGACTCGTTTGATGTTTGCTCTGCATTTGCGCTTCTGGCAGAATCTGTTTAGTGTTTCTGTCTCGGTGAATGGAAGCACATATGGACATTACACTGTGGAAAGATTTTAAAATGTGCTTAACACACTAAACCAGCAAGATGATGTGTTATTTTTGTGACTGGTTATCATTTCCCCACTGTGCCAATAAAAATAAGACCTGTTCCTTAGTGACGCCCTGGATTCATTGTTCTTCCTGCATTAAAGGACCTTGAATGTTAGCTTTCCCTCTGAAGAGCGTTCCTTTGAGCTTAGCGACCCCCTCAAACATTCTGTGCCGAGTGTAGCGAATAAAGAGAAACTCATTCAGTATTTTTGAAGCTGTGTTCAGATTTTTGTACCAGTTTGTTCAATTTTAGATCAAATGTGACACATTTAGCTTTCATGCAGTCATGTGTAAAATGCGTAAAAACAGCATGCTTTTATTGTGAAGCTCTCCAAATGATCTAAATATGGAAGAGGACTCAAACACTTGTCTTGTACTTTCACGTCTTTTTTTTTTTTAATATATAAGTGAACTATATTTACACTACAGGAACTCTTAATATCCACTCCCTGTGATCACATGTGAGTACTTTATTTTTAGAATTTTGTACCTTTTAAAATGTAAAGCAAAAGTCTTGAGCCACGCCGCATTTCTTTATGCTTTGCTTCCAAGGAGCCAGACTTCTTTGTGACTTTTTAAAATGGTCTTGAGCAGGTTTTGGTCCTGGTCTCCTGGTTCATTTGTGTTTTCTGTTTAACTGTGAAGGTCTTGTCTCATGTCTATGTGGCTAGTTTTGCTTCCTTAGTCTCGTCAGCCCTGATTTGTTCCTGCTGTGTTCACACCTATTCCCCATCCCGCTCGTTGTCTCCAGTGTATTTTAGTCTGTGCTTTTCATTGAGTACTTGTCAGATTGTCTGTTGGTCATGACTTGTTTCCACGTGAAGTTTCCACGCCGTGTTCCACACTGTCAGGATTTTCCCTCATTCAGGTTTTTGTGTTAGTTTAGCATTGAGTAGTAGTAGTTTAGTTCCTCGTTGTTTGCATTTTGCCTCTTTTGTTTCTCCTCTGGGAAACCCTCTACAGAAGACCGAACTGTTGAGTTCTGTATGTCCATTCAGCCACAGTCCATACTTGATCTGTAGGCAATTCCTCTCAGACGTGGAGGCCATTGTGGAGGCGTTGGAAGGCAGAAGGCGTTCGGCAGTGGCTCTCCTCTTCTGAGATTGTGAAAAAACATAAGTTAATGTAGTAAAAGCATCTTGGAAAGAAAGTAATTGAACTTGTTAAAATTTCTTGTAGACGGTTGATCGAACGTAAAAGTTTTCAGTCATGTTCGTTTCAAGCTGCTTAGAAGAAATGGCAAATGTGAGATCGTGTGTGTGTGTGTGTGTGCGCGCGCGCGTGCGCGTCCGTCCGTCCGTCCGTGTCCGACATATTGGATATTTTACTTTTGTCCTCAAATTGGGAACCCATCACAAAGGCTGGCCTGGCTTTGTGAGCCTGGGGGAGGTGCACCCGTGCATAAGATAGCCAGTCTGCCCGGTCTGGGTTCTTAACGTTTTTGGGGGTTTTTTTCACGCCCCTGGCGGGAGGTGCCAACTCATCACGATGACTGTCATGGCTTTCTGAGCCTGGGGGAGGTGCGCCCATGTAAAGGGCTCAACTGTTACATGTGGCTAATACATTTAGTCCAGAAATGGGGAGTAAATCTTTTTTTATATTTATTAGATCTGATTTACTACCGTTTGCGTGTTCTGTCAGTGCTGTTGTTCCATGTTAGGTAATTGGGTGTTTTGATTAGTTGAAGGTATCAATACCAATACGAATGGTTGACTGTATATGTCCAGCGTGATCAAGTTGCTCTCTGCTTTTTGGCTAAATGCTTGCTGAATGGGATCCAGCTAGAGTTGTGCAATTAAACAAACTAAAGTTGTACAATAATTCTCTTGTTTTGCATTTTTAGCACATTCTGTCCCTTTATGAATGTCCAAATTCACACTTGCAAGGTGGTGGTCTCTCTGGCAAGTTATTAATTTTCCAGCCTTCCTCTGTACCTCTTGTACCTCTAACTGTCATGCATCTTCGTTTCATTGGCCTTTTGAATGATAACTTACTTACCTTATTGTAACTCAGCATTTCGTGCTTTTAAGGGAGTGCTGCAAACCTTCAAAGGTCAACTGATTCACACCTTTAACAAGAGAGAAGACGCTTTGTCACATGCAGCCGGCCTGGGAGAGCTGCATGGTCGACCCAACGTGCTGCTGCTGGGAGATCTGACCATGGCTGACGGGGTCTCTGAGCCCCAGAACGTCGTCACCGTTGGCTTCCTCAACAACCAGGTCAGGCTGGTGTAGTGCTGTCCTTACATCAGCACAGACGTGTTTTAAAAGGCTCACTTATCCGTTTGCTGTTTCAGGTGGAGGAGACTCCTCCACCCGAACGCAAGTCTCCACTTGACTCAAGTCAAGTCAACTTTATGAAGGAGACTGATTTCACTGGGATATTTGGTATGTCATGGTAGCAGACGCATTCACAATTTACCACTTCCTGAACGTAGACAGCTCTTCACTTTACTGAAACTTGCCAATCATTTTGGGATACAGAAAATTGGGATATAGAAAATTCAAATGATTCATGAAAGGTGAGGATTTTTTTTTTTTTTTTTTAAATAAGTCAAG
>VURO01000992.1:23096-33178 GCA_015108175.1 Pelvicachromis taeniatus
ACTTTGGTGATAACCGGTTAAATATTTCAATCCTAATAATTACCCTGTTTTTAGATTTTTTTTTTTTTTTTTCAAGAAGAAGCTGTGTTTTTTGTGTGTTACCTTTGTGTACGCTGTGAGTACTTACAGTTAAAGTCTAAACATGCTGCGCATATGAGTTTTCGTCATAGTATGCCGCTATGACAGTGCAGCGATCAGCATTTAAGCTCTTTGCGTTTTTAAACGTTTTGGATGTGTGACAGTGGAGACAGACACATTAATCCTGCTTTGCTATGGTAGTACTTCACAGACTGTTACTGTATGTTAAGTGGAGTAAGCTTGTTGAGCTTCCTCAAACACATCAAGCTCAAAGATATGAAGTTGTACATGAACTAGCAAGCATTTCTATTTAAATGTACTGCATATTTTTTCTTAAATCTAAAGGAAAACGGGTATTTCCCCTTGATTTGCTGTGGTTATTAACAATCATAAAGCAGTAATAAGACCCTGTAAGTCTAATAACAATAGTAACAAATGCAGTCTTAGCAAATATGCTGGTGCTTTTCCAACGTTTTTTTTTTACTGTTTTGTCTGTTTCAAAGATTCCCATTAAAGTTCTATTGTGTGGTGCAGAACGCAAAGACGTGAGATCACAGTGAGGAGAGGAAAAAAAACCGATTGTAGAAAAACCATTTTTTCTTACAAACATTTTAATGAATGTGGTGATCAGGGACAAATAAAGGTGCTTGTTTGTTTACAGCAATTAAACAGACAATCGTAACACGCACACAAAAAAAAATCATGATGAAACTTCTGCACTTCTTTTTTGCCATTTCAAAACTTGAAACCACTAAACCATGACTCCGTGTGGGGAAAAAGTCTCTTGTTGCCCGTTTCTTGGTTGTTGTGGGGGTTTTTTTGTACTGTGTTGGAGGTTTATCCCTGAGAGAGAACCAAACACTTTTGTCCTCATCACAACTCCTCGTGCCTTGCCTGTTCCCGCTCTTTGTCCTCATCCACTTTAAGTTTCAGCTCGTTGGCTGTGATCATGCCGTCTTTATTTCGGTCCTGGTTTTGGAACATGTCGGTGACGACCTGCTCCATGGTCAGCCCAGGTTTTATGCGACCTTTGCCCTCGGCTACCTGCAGCTTGATGAACTCTGCAAACTAAAGTTAAAGAGATCAAAAACCATCAGTCATGAATTTGTCAGTGATCGACGTTCACCCGCCTGTTCTAACACCAAAGAAAAACTGTGTTTTTCATTAAGAGCTGCTATATGTGCTTTTTAAATTCATAACAACTTCTGTGTCAAAAAAAAGCAACATCGAACATAAATAATTCATTTTAAATAAATATGATAGGTTCAGTAAAACAATTTAAAAAATTGTTCTTAGTCTCACCTCCACATGGCACTAAAGTAAGTTAGGTACATTTCAGTGAGCTATTCCACATTACATTTTACTCCAGTGAATTCTTGTGTTGTTTCTCTCATTAAGAAAAATAGTAAAATAAATCTTACAAAGTACAAGAATTAGTATTTTGATACATAAAACCTTAATTGTATAGCGTCCGAAACAGAAATACTTAATACAGCTTTTAAAAACTGCATTTTCTATTTCGTTGGGGTGTCTTTATCTGAGGGTGAAATTTGTTCAATAGATCTCAAACATTAGTGTGGTAGGAAAAAAAGTAAGGGGATCAAATACTTTCTCACAACACTGTAGTTTGCGTAAAGAAAATTCAGTAAATACTTTCCAAGCATATCGTGTTCACTGAGCCTGCAGACTAGAAAATCATAGAACAGAGTTGACAAGCATGAATTAAGCTAATGTTAAATAACAGTGTGATTATAAAGGAGGAGCACAGACACCATGTCAGTAGACATATCAAGAAATCCAACGGTTACTCTGCTACTTATGTTGCTTTTCCTCACTGCCTTTTTTTTAATCCGACTACATGAAATGACAATGGTTGTCTACGTACCTCCTCCTGTGGCACCTCTGCATTCTTGTTCATGTCCAGGGCTTCAAACAGGTCTGTAGGAGTGTCTTCGAGCCACACAAACAGGTAACCAGGCGGCACGCCCTTCTCAAAGCTCAGCAGCTCTATGTCAAAGACCAACACGGCACTGCTCGGCACACCAGCAGCTGGCAGAAGGTTAAAAAGACAACTGTCAACATTACTTGTGTAAGATGGCTACTTTTGCTGGTGCTTTGGCCATAAACGAGCGTCGGTCATGCAGCAGAAATCTCACCTCCCCTTTCCCCATGGCCGAGATGAGGTGGCACCGTCACCACCCTCTTCTCTCCCACACACATGCCCTGCATGCCCTGATCCAGCCCGTCGATCACTTTATCTGAGCCCAGCACCACGTCCTGAAAGTTGTCATAGTCGTGTCTGAGGACAATATCAGTTAGAAGACAAAACGAAAAGATGATTATGCTGATCTAAAATTTGAATCGTTGTTTAAAGACAGCTGAGGATGCGCGTATTTGTGTGACCCACGAGGAAAAGAGCACCGTGCCGTCCATAAGGGAGCAGTTGTAGTGGTAGCGGACGAGGTCGTTCACTTCTGTGGTCTCATTACACACTTCGGGTCTGTGGATGACCTGGATAGCCACCGTGTCGTTGGGGTTGTGGAAGTCGATGACATGGATGTCAAAGACGAGCACAGCAGAAGGAGGGATCACATCACCTGGGCAGACCATAGAGAGGTTTGTTTCATTATTTATTTAATGAAAAACGCACATCAGCTATGACCGTCCGTGAGCCATTGATGTGACTTGTTATGGTTTTCTAGTTTGTATTGCGCTATAATCTATATATAAGCCAGGATAGGAGTTCTTACGTATTACATAATAGTGTAACACTGCCATTTTACATTTTTATTAGGCATTGCTTTGAAACTCTTAAGACATAATAAGATTTCTACCAGTTTGAGTTGGTTTTATTTTCTGGAGAGAACTTCCCTGAAGCTGGGGGAAACTTTACACCAACTCACCTGCTCCGTTCTCTCCATATGCCAGGTGTGGAGGAATAGTGATCCTCCTCTTCTCCCCAGTGCAGATTCCCAGCAGGCCCTGATCCATCCCCGTTATTATGTACCCCATCCCAATGTAGGTGTTGTAAGTGCTGTTCCTCTGGTAGCTGGGGACAGTAAAAAAAAAAAAAAGGCCAAAAATGCACTTTTATGTTTAAACCTTAAGCTGTATTGGCAGTGATGGGGCGGCAGTGTTATCTCACATATAAAATGAAAACTAAGCTGCAGCCAAATCAGAGCATGAGCTGACCTGGTATCAAAGGTGACTCCGTTCAGGAAGGTGCCGTTGTAGTGGTACCGAATGTAATCCCCGATCACAGACCTGCGAGTGCACGACTCTGGCACCACCTGGTTCTCAACAGTGATGTTGTCCTTCGGGTTGTGAATGTCCACCAGCAGGACGTCGAACACCAGAGTCGCCTGAGGGGGAATCTCGTTACCTGACGGACATAAAGGTGGAGAATTCTGGGTTTCACATCTATTAATTGCAACATGCAAGTGGTTGGACATACAGAAGAGTTTCATTTAGGTGAGACTTTTTATTCATCTTGGATTGATTTACAGCTGCAAACCACCTAGAAAGAAGAAAAAGGTATATGATACACCCCAAAAAACCTTTAGCTTCTGGTTTCACAGAGTATTTTGAAACATCCTTAACTACCAAAATTATGTTGCCTACCTCGGCTTTAATGTTAGCGTCTCAATTATTTGACTTATTGTGTTTGTAAAACTGAGTTCCCTTCACAAATACGTTCATCAGCCACAGACTGGACCCTTCTTGAATCACCATTTTAATCTCTTTGTAAAAACTGGAGTTCCTCACCTGATCCTTTTTCTCCGTAGGCTTTGAATGGCGGGATGACGATTTTTCTGATCTCTCCCACACACATACCCAGCAGGCCCTCATCCATGCCCTTAATCATCCAACCCTCACCTACTAGGGTGTTGTGTGTCTGTTTCCTGGTGTAGCTACGTGGGGCTCATACAAGCGCAAAGTCAAACACACAACTTCACACAGACAAACATACCTGGATGACACAGTACAGACACAGAAGAGATGTGATTCGAATTGAGGATTTGATGACCACTAAAAATAGTGGTCCCATTCAATTCATGCTGGTTTGAAGAAAGAGTTAATAAACATCTTATCTTCTCCAGAAAACATTCACCAAAATCAGAATTCACCTGGCGTCAAAGGCAGTGCCGTCGAGCAGAGTGCCATTAAAATGGTAACGCACAAAGTCAGTGCGCATCACGGAGCGCTTGCAATCTTTCGGAGTGGTGATGGTTGTGGTTACAACCAGGTCAGCCGTGTTCCACAGATCCAGCAGGTGGATGTCAAACACGAGGGTGGCGTCTGGAGGAACAACATCACCTGAAAATAAGGTTGGATGACAGTTGGGTGGAAGCCGCAAACAAACTAAACAAATAACTGATGGTCACGAAAGCTTCGACACTGCACTACAAAATCCACACCAGCACTGATTTGCATGCATTTCCATAAGTGATGCATTACAGTTGAAATGGAATGTTGATATTTCAGTTTCTGGCACTTTAACATCTACAAATACATGAGGATACATATTCTTTAGATACATTTTGCAGCGCCATTTAATTAGCATTTCAGCACTTGATGATGCTATAGGGCACTTTAACGCTTTACCCATCAAAAGCCAAGTAGGAATAACCCTTGCTTAGCTCTAGCTCAAAATGTTAGTGAGGGTCGTCTCTACCTATGCAGGTAGTATACCCTTAAAAAAAAAAAAGAAAAAACAAACTATTATAATAGTTTATAAGTTGCCAAATGTCGTCTTTAATGGGGAAAAGTTAGTAAACCCGCTAAAGAAGCAACGGGTATTTGATGTCTGCAGAAAGCATTTCTATACTGGACAACTGCCAGTTTGTGAAAACTTGATTACACAAGTTTGTTTGTAGATTTGAATCACATAAGCATGATATCTGAAATACAAACAGCCCACCAAGGGTAGCCAGGAAAACTATATTTATTCACACTCTATAACAGAACAGCCACAAAGTAGCTGCTACGAAGCCAAGTTGAAATCTCAGATACGAGCTGGTGGTTACAGTGGAAACTCTCGTGTGCTATAAAAACATTTAAAAAAAAGATCTAACTTAACAAGCCCAAATCATTATCATTTATGCAGTACATTGTTTTCACTAGATTCACAGCTGCAAACTCTTTAATTATCACATAAATATTTTGCAGTCTAAATTATTGTATGCCTCTACCCCTTTTCTGCTGTCGTTTTGAGTTAGGGCATTTTTGTGCTACACAAGTCTACAACGTGTATCAGTAATCTATTTATAAAAACGTCCTTTGCAAAATTAGTGCCTAATAATGTTCACACATGAACTCTGCACTCACCTGCACCAGTGTTTCCATAGGCCAGCTGTGGCGGGATGGTGATTTTCCTGCGCTCATTCACACACATGCCCTGCAGACCTTTGTCCATCCCGGCGATGAGCCGACCCTCCCCGATCACTCCGACTTTAGCTGCTCCTCTCTGATGGCTGTGAAGGAAACAAAGGAACGTCATAAGTGGGTCAAGAACTCAGAGAGGGCTGCCTCTGCGGAATGTGCATGTAGAGCCTCATTAACTCAATCTGCAAACTTGCTTGAACTTGTAAATCATTATCTCGGTATTTCTGATATTTCTAAATGTCATTTAGTAATTTGCATTTTTGTTCTTTTTTAGGGCCTCTGCAGCCTATCCACTTCCAGAACACTGAAGTAAAATCGTAAATTGTAGCGTAATCTGGACCGACTCACCTCGAATCAAACGTTTTTCCATCGACAAATGTTGCGTTATAGTGATAGCGGACGTAATCTCCGCTTTTCACTTCTCTGGCGCAGTCTTTGGGGATGAAGTATCTGTCCACGACTACATCTCCAAGCACCGGACTGGGGTTACACTCCACGAAAGAGACGGAGATGAGAAGAAAAATGGCAATGCAAAAGGAAAACATTGTTTGCAAAATAACTTAAAATGGATTTCAAATAAAAACACAAAAATGAAAAACATAAAAAAAATGAATCCGTTTAAGCCCTGCGTTGGAGTGCGCTCTTCACAGCGCAGAGGGGCCGGGCTGCAGATGTGGAGCTGGGCAGGGGTGTCTGAATGCTGTAAACGTGGACAACCTCCAGGTCGCTGTACAAACTTTTTTTTTTTTCTTACCATAGAGGAAGGAATGTGGGAGCTGGGAGAAGCAAGCCCCTCCGTCAAACTTACCACAATAAGAGAAAAAACATGAACTCCTTCAAAATAAGACATAGCCTTATAATAGCGGTAACTGCGTTTTACTGGAGAAAACACAAAGTAAGAAACAGTAATGATAAACATAACTGTACATAGATCCCCGGTCATCACGTGCTTTTTAAATAAGAATCACTGCAACCGCTACCCATTGAATGTTTTTTCCTCACACGGGTCTGTAATTTAACCGAAGACGGGCTTTGAAAATTGTTATAAACGTCCTCATTCTGGCCTCTGCTTAAACATTGATTCTAAAGCACAAGATGTCATCTTTTCCGTATATAACCACGTTGAAGCCCGTCAGTGCGTCTGGATACCTGAAAATGTCACATTTTTTCTTTTTTATTTTGAAATTAGCGGCGCCTGTTGTTCCAGTGTGCCTTAACTCCTCGGCACCGCTGCACACAGCTGCGGCCAGACCGAGCCGCCTCTCTGAGCCGTAAAGTAGCCCGAGAGCCTCAAATGTTTCAGCTTTTCATTAATGCCGTGAAGTTTTGGACCTGTCCAACTCATGTACTGCTCACTTCCTTTCCACTGTCAAAAATCTCAAAGAAACACCAACAATATAGCACGTGAAAACTACAAAAAGATGCCAGTTTATTTATCTATATAAATGAAAACGAACTCTATTCTCGGTTTTAACAGAATAATCCAGTTTGAAAGGATTTGGAACAGAAATAAAACAATCACATGATCCCCAACCGAGATTAATTTCTGCAGCGTTCAGCTCCTGGAAATCATCCACGACCTGTTACAAAGCCAACCAATCAGATTCTACAGATCAGTCACTTTTCAAGTGCCGATTACTAACATATGGATGTGAAGAGCTCTGTTAACTTTATAAACCTGTTATAGATTTTATGTAGTGCTTATTGCGTGATATTACTGAAATTTGAACTCATTAAATGGAACTAAAATGAATAACTAATGATTATTGGTTGGTACGACACAGAGTAATCGATCGAAGTGATTCATGTTTCTTTTTTTATGTCTTATATCTTGATTTGTGTTGTTAAATAGATTGTAGTCAACACGATCTATGACGCATCCGTACCTACATTATAATCAATTAAGTCTTTTTCGGTTACCTAAAATGATTTTCTAGAACTGTGATGGTATATTTCTTGCAATTTATTCAGCCCTCTTAGCCAGAGCTCTCTTGAAGAAGATCGTTTTTAATATCAAAGACACTTTTGACTTGGATAAACAAGGTCACTGCGCCAAAAACCGATTGCAGTTTATTGTGATTTGAAGGATCTTTCTGACTGAAAACGGCTTGATGTCATTCTTAAGAGATCTTTTTGACAGATTTATAGGCCAATAAGTCATTTACAACAGGTTAAATACTAACAATCATTACAATAATTTCATAACAAATACTGGAACGAATTTTTATTTTTATTTATTTTTTATTGGCAGGCGAACACTCACGACAGGCGCCGAGTGCGCACTGGAAATCATTTTTACGCACGCTTATTGTGCCAAATAAAGAATCGCAGCGACTATAGGGACAGCTGTGGGCCTACACTGAGAAACTTGAGACCTCCGCGGCTGAAAGGCCCAATCCAAGAATTCCCACAGACCCCTAAGCGGTTCAGCAGACCACCACCACTACACAGTAAAGCAGGAGAAGACGGAGGACAGGGATGTGATCTCACCATGGTGACATACGCAAAAGGAGACTTGCTGGTAACACTGCTGTGTGTTACCTTTGCTTTTATTACAGAGGCACAATATGAAAACTACAATTTCAGAAATTTTTCCAGAGAGGACCTCATGTCCCTCTCCGCTGCTTATGGGAAGGCGCTGGATTATTACGCAGCGGGAAACTGGACGGAATCGATCCAGTACTTGGAATTAAGCCTGCGTTTGCGCCGGTTTCTGAAGGACAGCGTGAGACACTGCGCGAATCACTGTAACACAGGCAAGTATGACGACGAGTCTTTTGCAGGAGACCCGGATCTCCGCGTCTACTGGCACGTTATGATGAAGGCGACCTGTCAGAAGAAGTGCAGAGCGCTTTTCCCCGCGTTCCAGCTGCCTCCTCCCGGCCGAGAGATCCTGGAGGATTTCAGCAGAAGATCTCCCTACAGATATCTGCACTTTGCTCACTCACAGGTCAGATTCAACCTCCAACAAATTCATCACACCCATTTCCTTAAAGGTATTTGCAATTTGTTAAACTACTGTTTTTTTTTTTTTTGTTTGTTTGTTTTTAAGTTAAACACTTACTTAATGTGCTTAACAGCACAGACTCCGTTTGGATCAATATATGCATTCTGTCTGTAGACTAATGACAAAGAAAAATAATAGGATGATTTTACTGGGAGGCGCAATAGAGCAGACAACTTTAAACGGAGGCCTGCTACGTCTGTCATGTTATCTTGGACAGTGTGTAATATGCCTCCAAATATTCCTCTCTTGACTTTCAAATGTCCGACAAAAATAATTATTCTGACTCCAGCAGTGTTTTTTGGGGGGATTTTTAGTTTGTGCGATAGAAAACAAAAACAAACAAACAACCAGATCTCCGTGCGCCATTTCATAACAACCGAAGTAATTTGTGTGCACAGCTGAATGACCTGCAGAGGGCGGTACCATGCGCCCACACCTTCCTCCAGAGGAACCCTGAGGACCTTGAAATGCAGCAGCTGATGGAGGAATACAAGCGCCAGTATGACCTGAGCGGCTACCTCATCGACCACGAAGAACGACCCTACGAGGTGAGATGCGCTCAGCTACTGTTTTTTAAGTCTGGCCAAGCTTCACCTGCAATGTCTTAAAAAAAAGAAAAAGTATAAAGTCCGCAAAGCAACATCTGCATAAGTCAAAATTAGTTTGGAAATTGTTTAGATAAAGAAACAAAAAAAAAAAACAAAAGACAAAAATGAATTCTACTAAACACCGACTGTATTTACTAGATTGATTGAGTCAGTCCAAAAACTTTCCTGATGGAAAAGTCTTTATGTTTTCAGTTTCAATGACCCACAGCACATCCAAACTCCACTTGGAAAGAAAAAGCAGAAAAGCAAGCCAAAGCTTCCCTGGTTCACACAGCCACCTGACTCAAACATGAAATCTTAAACATGCTATTCTGCAAGAAACTACATCACAAGTTGAAGTTATCTGCAAGGATGAGTGGGTGGAAAAGTTTGTGTAAAGCTTCCTAGACTTCTGCATTTATGTGTTATTGGGGCTACCACATACAAATCAGAAAACAATGAAATACTTAAATGAGATTGAACTGCTCGAGATGCAAATGCCGCTGAATTTGGCCATTCATATATACATATATATACACACATATATATATACATATATATATATATATATATATATACATATATATATACATATATATATATACATATATATATACATATATATATATACATATATATATACATATATATATATACATATATATATACATATATATATATACATATCATATATATATACATACATATATATATATATATATATATACATATATATATATATATATATATATATATACATACATATACATATATATATATATACATATATATATATACATATATATACATATACATATATTATATATATATATACATATACATATATATATATATATATATATATATATATATATATATATATATATATATATATATATATATATATATATATATATATATATATATATATATATATATATAATATATGTATATGTATATATATATATAATATATGTATATGTATATATATATATAATATATGTATATGTATATATATATATAAT
>VURO01000993.1:0-15796 GCA_015108175.1 Pelvicachromis taeniatus
ACTTTCACATCTATAAATTGGTTGTAAGGTATATATAGTCCCCACTTTAGTTCACCTCACTCAAAATACTTTATTAACGAGTAGCAAATGGTTTGTAACTTCCTAAATAAGTTTATTAGGGTATTTATGAGTATTTATAGATAATCTATTGAAAAAGAAGTTGGTCGATAGTGAGTTACAGCTTTGGCAGCCTTTAAGTGACAATTATAAATGTATTGTAAGACATCTCTTAATGTGTAGTACATGTCGAGTTTGTAGTATTATATAGGGTATGTTAACCATCTACTTACCTTTTACCAATGATTTTGTATACCATTGAACATCCTGAAATGACTGGTTTGTAACTGATGCTGAGTAGTGTTTATAAATGATTAATCAATGAGTTTTAGAACATGAAAACATAATTATTGAAAAGTGTTATACATTAGCTTATTTATCATGACTAAAGTGTTTAAAGCAGTGCTTGTAAACTATTAACTCATTATGAGAAATACTTTGTAGATGCTATACAGATAAGTAGTTAAGTAACCATTAACTAATGCTTAACAGATGATTAACTAATGCTTCATAGTGTGTACTTATAAAAAAAAAACAAGGGTACATCAAATTTACAGACTCACTGAATGTGACCTGTTTGACTGGTGCTGCAGGTACATACAGATGGTTGGACACTTGTAGACAGCAAAGTTCTGTTTCAGTCTAGGTACAGTTGACAACAGGTTAGGTTCAATGTGAAGCACAATAGAACAATTGCCTGTGCACAAACTAATCTGGCCAAATTCCAGTGTTTTCTTCTACTGGTAGCATGAGATAGTACAAACAGTCTGTTCAGGTTGCACAGATAGTGAAGCTTTACCTGGATGGCACCTCCATTGGTGAAGCTGCATGAAGATTTCTGTGTCTCCAAGCACAAACTCAAGAGTGTGGTAGACATACCAGCAGATAGGCTATTACTCCTTTAAGACTACAGTCTGGGCAATGAGTTATCAGAACTTATTCTGTAATTACACAGATGTTTTTTTTGTTTTTGTTTTTTTACAAATTTAAGCCCAAAGACTCATGCTGACAGATTTCTTTCATTATGTTTCATTATTTATGCAGTAAAACTGAGACATGCTGTTGAAATTGCACTTCTTTTCTTATATTCAGATGTCACAGGGATTGACTGTGTAGCTAAACTTATTTCCAACGATCAAAAGGGGATTTTTGCTGGTCTGGCATACTTAAGATCAAGATGCGCTCTATGTGGCCGCTGATTTAAAATGAGTTTATCCCAGATGACATCCCAGATCTCGGCTGAGGTAAGATTAGATAGCTGAAAACAAAAGAATAAATGTAAAACCAACATTTGGCATCAGAGAATAAAATGAGTCAAGACTGCTTATATGAAATAAGTCCAAATAGCAAGGAAAGACTGATGGGACTATTATCTCACTGACTGTGGGTGACTTTTCAAAAGACAGCGAATCATTTGTGGGAAGCACTCTGACGGCTGACATCGACACCACAGATGATGAGTCTTCCTTATCTCCCTTGATAAGGGAGACTTTTAAAATGTTAGCTAATGTTGCAGTGATGACGCCTCTGTGCCACTCAGTGTGGATTTTACCTTTTTTTCCTTTCAACAGTCAAACCACCACCAAGATTTTTTTTTTCTTCTGTTGCTTGAAACTATTTTGCTGTTGCCTTACTCAGAAGTCCCACAAATATACTGTACTACAAAACTGTTTTGGATGAATAAGCTTTCTTAAATATCTGACGTTTTTAATATCTGTGAGACTGCGAGTTTGATTTACGTATTAAAAATGAATTTAGGCTTCTTCAGTTGGAAAAATTGCCTTGTTTTTATTCTTTCATAATATTGCATAAAAGATCAGCTTCACATTAAAATAAGGAAATCACCTAAATATGACACACAAGGTTTAGTTCCTTTTTATTCGTCACAACAAGGAACTAACTCATTGATGTGGTGAAAGTGCTTATAGTGAAAAATGACACCTCTTCTCGTTTCAACAGGAAACACAAACGTTTAATGTGATTTCACAGGATAAAAGTGGCAGCGCCAGCACTGCCTTGCAGTCATATAAAAAGCTGAACAGCGTATTTAAATACACAGATAATAAACAACTATGTATTTGACGGCAAATCAATGTTTTTGACGTTTTATTCAAAATGTTTTTCTCCAAAGAGGCAGGCTGGTGCTTCATTTACATAAAACAGAACTTTTATTTTACAGTTAAGGTCCCTTTTTCCTAAAGCAGCACATCCAGCAAACAATCAGCTTTTATAGTGCAATGTTGTCGTTATTATTTTCAGCGTTCCTATTTTGGTCCTAACTTACATATAAAATGTTAAAACCAGTTCAGATCAGCTGTTTTTGGTCTTCAGTGATTTTTAGTGATTTTACTATTAAATACTTAATTTAATATGACAACACATTGACACTTCAACACAGATGTAAACTGTAAAAAAATCCTTTTAAAATCATCTTTTTATAATATGCATTGATGTAAAGCATAAAATAAAAATAAATTTTTTCTTAAATCTTGAATGTCATTACAGCGGCTGCCAAAGTTTCATTCAATGCTGCTCTCCTTAATCAGAGGGAAGGTCTAGGAGGTCTTAGAGCTTCAGGTGCCAGTTACTGACAGGGCTTATCTCAGAGGTGCTGGCGAGCAGCGAGTAACTGATGTGACATGATCGTGAACTACACGATTTTAGGGAGGCACTCGTCTTCAAGAGGCACAGCTCCAGCAGACAGAAAGCCAGAGAGCCCCATCAGCAGGCTTCATACTGTACAAGAGGAAATCTGGACCAGGTGCACAGATGCTGGACCAGGTGCACAGATGACAGCAGATGCTCCATCAGGATACGTACAGTAGTGGCTAAACGGCACACACGCCGTGAAGTCTGAGAGCACCACACAGAGCAGCAGGTCCTGCTTTGTTTTTAGCTTGGCTTTTTAGATGTTCACAGTCAATTCTGCACAGTCCAGACCTCCAGGTCTTGTACAATAAAGTCCTCATTTGTGGAGAGAGTTGCATTGTGAAAAGTCGGACTGGAAAAGCTTGAACCACGGTACAGATCAGCATCCAGCCACAGGGCAAAGCCACTCCTAAAGACAGAGAAAAAAACTGCACTTTAATATCAACTCTCTGAAAACTTATAGATGTTCCTTACACATAACTCCCATTGAAACTCAAATATCTCACATGTAGCTGTTGATTGATTATTTTATGGTCTTGCGTTTTTATTACTTTAAAGCAGCAACAGCTGCATTTTACTTATGTGAATGTATTTGGTAAGTCAATAAATAAATAACTGTATTACTTACCCTCCTCCACCGAGCTGCAACGAATCCCAGTTTCCACTCACAAAGTACGAGTTCACCCCACTCCACTTGTATACCTAGATAGCAAACACATAATAACAAACTTAAACTCTGTGCAGATTCCTGCAGTAAGTGGAATTATTTCTTGAAAAATCATCCTGTAAATAGACTACAGGTAAAAAATTTATAATAATTCAACTCTTACCTGGAAGTCGGGATTAAAGCTGAACAAGAAGGTTTCTCCGGTACCATAGCAGAATTTACTGACTCTGAATGGATCTGAAGAAAAAGCCCCAAACACCTGAAAATACAGAGACACCAGTTTGTTAAAGGAGGTGCTGGTAATGGAGTAAAGTTTAATTTTCTTGGTACAGAAAAGTCCTGCAGACAAAGAGCAGGATACAAACCTTCTTGTGCATGTCTTTGACCACCAGCAGCACAGGGCTGTCCACATCAGCCATGTTCCTGTACAGAGTCTTCAGGCTGCTCCCATGGATGGCTGTGCTGTAGACCAGCTGCCATGGATAACCATGGGTCCTTGCTGGCATGTGAGCAGCAAGCTGTGTGACAAAGAAGTTGCTCATCAAATAATGTCCTGACAGATCTAATAATAATTTTCTCAATTCTTTCAGAACAAAACATTTGATGGCTGTGATCTACACAAAATGTCCAGCTTGTTTAATGTGTAATTTTTCAGTTTTACTAACTTTTTCCAGGTGGTGGTCATCTAGCAGATGGCTGTGGTCACTGAGGACAGGGAGAACATCATGATACCCGGGCTCTTCTGCCTCAGAGTCATCTGAGCTGCACAGACTCTGGCGGCGTTTGGAGTCTTTCACAGTGATGATCTGTGAGGCAAACAGAACATTGCAAAGATATATTCATTGTCATCAAACAAATTCACTCCCTGCTTACTGTCACAGTACTACTCACTGCTGTCACATTTTTGCTATTCAAGAAAAGTTTAATGGCCAATTTGAAAGTTTTGATTTATTTAAAACTGAGCACATGTATCACAATGACAGAACTACTGGATGGCAACAAAGCAACAAAACATGGTGACAGAAAACATTTGACCCTCCACAGTACCTCACTACACCTCCTAACATAAATACATTCAGCAAAGTAATCTTACCTCAACATAAGGCTCCATACAGTCACTGGCAATGTAAAGCACCTTAATATTTTCTGGCAGCCGCTTCATAGCTCCTGATTTCTCTGTCAAGCGCTGCTTCCTACTGTACCACATGTCTGCTAACCAAACTGCCATTCAGCAGATCTTGTACATGCACTGGGTTACTTTCCCTTTCTGCAGTGGTATTGGTTGGAAACTTTAGTAGCTGTATGTTTATTGGTTAGCTCTGACAGTGAACAGTTTCTTTTCTCACTAAACAGGAAAGTGAAATGTGGGTTGAGGTTGGAGAAGGAAAGAGGATGTCCATATATAGACAGAGGGCATTCCCACAGCCTCACTTTCAACCTTTAGCAATAACTTCCCACAAATTTGTCAGGCCACCACCCGTTATAAGTTTTATGCCACCGCTGCACTAAATTAACAGTATTGGTAATTACCATCATGTTTTATGTTTCTTTAATTGTTAACCTACCAGTATGTGCAAATTAATAATGCATAATATGAATATTATGCATATTTTTTCATGCTAAAATATAATTATCCATGACTATTCAATTTAAAAAATATTTGGATTTTCTTGTTTTAATGAGAGGTGGTATAAAAAAAATTTAAGCACCGTAAGAATGCTGAGCATCAGAGGGCTTACTGTTGGAGTGTATGTGTGTTTAACCTCTGAGATTTACTAATGTGTGTTTTTGCGTAAATCTTACCTCCCATTTTTTAGCGGCGGTGTTGATGGGTTTGTTGAGGAGCTTATTGATTGCCGCGATGTCCTTCTCCACAACCAGAATGTGGTTCTGATTCTTATCTTTGATGACGTAATGTGGTTTCCACTGGTTCTTGTTGTCTTTGTGGCAGGCATCTGGGGACCACTGCACAAAGAATGTGTAGAGGTGGTCAACCCTGTAAAAAATTTTTGATACAATTCAGGGTTTTTAGGTTACCAGTATGCACCATACAATAAATACTTTTGTAGCTGTAGATGGTTGACCTATATTTCCTTAGATAACGTGTTTAATTAAAAAAAGCAAAGGGTTCCTGAGATCACATAAAATGCTAAGAAGCACAATGACATAGCAATATCAGAAAACTTATAGTTACTCATTTTGAATAGCAATGCAGGCTACATTTTCTCCATTTTCTAAGGAAGTTAAACTATACTAACAACTAAAAAAATGCCTCTGCAATCTAAGATGTGCATGGAAATAAACTGCAGAACACTCAAACTTGTTTTAAACGTTTTGAGCAATAATCATCTTGGAGTTAATCCGGGAACATATGTGGGCATGAGAAATCACTATTCCCGACTATTCACATTGGAGTCTGTCTACAGTTTCAATCAGATATGCCTTCTGGCAGTTTGGAAATCATCTCTCTTCTCTTCCATCCCTCACTGTTTTACAATGCCACACTCTTTGCTGCATGCCAACAAACTCTTGAAATGAAATCTTAGTGAAGTGACTCAGACTGCTACGTTACGCGTATGTCACAATGAATGCATCCAACAAATGAACACTCAGCACTTCCACATGACAGCTTCATTTCGCATGCACTTGAAATCTGACCTGCAATCAAAATCTTTTACGTTCCTGCCGTTTTAAGTGCACGTTTACTTCTTTAAATTAGCTGAAACAAACTAAAGCTGTGTCTGATTCAAATGCATATAGCACCACTATAATCACCCAGTACCCCCCTATAACAATGCTCATAGATGTACTGATGATTTGTTCTACTTACTCTCCAACGCTATATGCAACTCCCATGGCTGAATGGAGATGAATGCCCAGATCAAAATCTCTAAAAAGAAGAAGTCAGGACTAGACAGTTTAGTCTCAGTGCTGATGAAGCGTTTGAACTCTGTGTCTCTGCCATTCCCGCTTTTTATAAGAGCAGGACAACTGCTGAGCCAAGCTCCAGTGAACATTAACCCTCCCTCTCCCTCTTCACACAGCTTACACGGGCTGCACGTATTCATGCAGGGATTACACAACAGTCCCTGAAAGCCAAAGCTAGTGATACATTAGCTTGACCTGCTCTGCAGCTCTACCATTAAGGTTAGCTGGAGCGCAGCTGAAATCTGTGTCAAAGCTGAGATTTGGATGAATGGTGAATGACAAGGGCCTGCCTGTCTGTCTGATTTTCTTTTTCTCGTGCCTTTATTGACATAAATATAATTTGTCTCAACTCGACTACATTTCAGCTATAAATATTGCACTTTTCAGTCCACTACATTCATCTTACAGCTACACTTTGTGAGGGCTTTCCAGATGAAGATTTTAAAGAACTAGTGCAAAATGATCCAGGACATTAAAATTAATCATGCAAAGCAAAGTAAACAGCAGATACTGAAAATAAGGTCTAGATACTACTGCACTACTCTCATTCTTTCTAGCAGCTGGCTCGCTCAGGTTTCCTTTGAACAATAAAAAGGGGAAACGGTTAACGGCTTGGCATCAAAGCAGGAAGGATGAGGCCAAAAAGGAAGGTGGTCTGTAGAAAACACCCATTTAGAACAAGGTTATTGGGGTTAAACTACCTTGGTACAGTTTTATAATAAATGACTTAATGATTGCAATGACATACTTCTGCCTGCACCTATGATTTTAGGTTGGTTTTTTTTTCGTTATCATTCCCACTTCTTAGAGGGTTGGTATAAAGTCTTAACAAAAAGAACCTTGACGGCAGTGTTGACCATTTAGAAAAGATGAGTTTTCAGTGTTGACCATTTAGACTAACAAACAAATGTTTCAAGAGCTCCCAATCATTTGAACACTGAGCTGTTGATTCAGTAATCCTATTTGTTTAGAGCTGATTTGAGCTTGTTCGTTCTAAATTACTCCACTTTCATGACTAGATTCTTCCACAATTTTCTTCAGCAACAATGACACAGGTTTGTTCATGTTCAGCCAAAGAGGTCAGAAGATTACAATAGGTATATTCTGGGGTCAGCAATCAGCCTTGATATTCTTACACAGAACAAATAGGACGAAAGAGATACAAATTCAGACAGTGACCACTGTGACGCAGCGGCAAGATTGATTAGTAAACACAGATCAATAAACATCGATTTACCCAGACAGATATGAGCATATACAGTAAATGCACGTGCAAACGAGCAGATGCATGCACTTATTGTCATAAATACACAACTGATACATTCAATAGTCAGCAATGTCAGCTCGACACGTGTTCCTCCAACCTGCAGGAACACTCCTACCTCCTGTACGTTCCTGAACTTGTTATAATCGACTCAAAAGAGGAACTATTGTGGTTTATTTTTAATGTTCCAAATTATGCTGACATAACGCTTTAAATTTAGTTCTTCTGTGCTGACTGAAACGTGCAGGTTTGCAGCATTTAAAGTGCAAGAAACTAGTCTTGCACAGTGGGATAATAGGGTGATAGGGTTCATGTGTGCACAGCCCATCCTGAGATCCCCCAAAGACGAGGTTTGGCTCTTCCGAAAAAGAACACGTTGCTCTTGGCTATAATATCTAGGTCATTTCATGCTCCACCTCTTCTTCAGTTCTGTCTGTTCCTTGCACGACTCGAGCAAGACGTACAAAAAAAATAAAAAAAATCCCGCCACGTCACACACATGCAGACAGCCTCACACACAAACACCACAAACACGCAGGCATCCTGGCATGCACGTATTTCCTCAACCCTGCAAGAGGGGTGTAGGAATTAAATGCTGTTAGTGATTTGTATTAGCTGTTGATGATTTTTGGTGAAGACTAAACGACGAAAAAGTTTGATGAGCCTGGGGAGGGGGGCGGTCCTCAGTGGTCTGGTTACCAGAACCGACCTTTGCAGTGAGCAGCTTCGGCTACATGCAGCCCGTGTTTTTCAGACTTTGTGCCACAACACGGGCACGTGCTGACCGTGACCGACCCGTTCTTCCAGCACGAGCGACGTTACAGTGATGATGGGTGTAATTTTCGAAGAAAACAACGAGCACAATTTTTCATACAGATTGCACTGCACAGTATTATATCAATGTACAGTATACATGGAGATATTAATGTGAAGTAAATGTAAGTGTGTGTAGGCTTTATATTAAAAGGGCGCTTTATGAGTTTACCTAAAATAAAAGTACCCATGCAGATCAGCCAGTTTCACCAGTTCACCAGTTGTTGTTTATGAGAAGTGATAGGGGATAGCCCAGCACATAAAGTACAGTTTTGTCAAATAATCTGTGGAGATGAGTGAAACAGACATATATTGAACAGACTAAAGGTAGCTTTCATTGAAATAGGCCTTATATATTAACTGTAAAGCATGATGATGGTAATGTAAGGCATGGTCAGTTTGCAGTCACTGACTCAACGGTTCAATTAATATATTCAGAGATCTCAAGATAAGGTGTCCAAAGGTTGAAGATGAACTGGAGGTAGACCTTTCAACAGGATGATGAAAATTCACAAATAAATGGTACCAAAAAAAATAAAAGGAAATTGTGAAAATGGCCTAAGCAAAACCCAGCTTTAGTCCCATTAAAATGTTCAGGAAAAACGCCTAAACACTCTGGCACAGAGACATTTTTCATGGACCAGTTTTAAGTTTGTGTCATGCGTATAAGTCATTTCTGACTAAAGAGGTAATATTTTTTAGTACCAATGGTGTACTTAACCTTGTCCACATAATACACGTACTGATGTTCATCCAGACAAGTTTAACAAGCTGACAGTTTCATTTTCACATGATGTCACTGCTAAATATAGCTATTATTGTGTTTTTCGTAATAGTAGACAAAGTGTTTGTGGTTTGGTAATAGAGCAGCAGCCATTGGGCAATGCTTAGCAAAAAGCACACTCATCTTCATCAGTAGGTTTATAGAGCAATATTTCTTAATACTTAATAGTATTTTGTATTCATATGCAGGAGCAGTCACATGCACAACAGTGTGTCAGAGCTGTAAATGTTACAATTTTCTGCTGGTTAGCAGTTGGTATTGCACAAGGAGCCATCTTAATACACCAACAACGGTAGTGCAACACCGATATAATCAATAAACAGTTTGCAGAAGAAGTGATTGGTACAGTCAATACATTCTTTGGAAAGAATTTGTCATTATGAATGTTGTTCCTGGTTAAGCATTAAATTTGAACAGGCTCAGTAGATCATTTCATTTCAATGTCATCCTATCAACAGTCTGTACAGTTATTTCCTAAATCAGTTATACAGACGGTTTTGATAGTTTTTCATTACTTAAACTGAATATTTGACAACAATTTAGTCAGTCTTGCTACAGGAAAGTGAAGTAGATGAAAAATGTTGTGACCATAGTTTGAACTGTACATAAGGATTGATTTGATTCAGAAATCAGTTTAAGGGTCAGCATACACTTCATTGTCATGAAGCGTATGACCATACACTTCATGGTCATGAAGCGTATGCATGTGCTGATGTAGTTACAGGATCCATCTACGATATGCACACGCGAACTGTAGATACATCCTAATTCTTTGTTTGTAGGTTGCGGGGAAATTTCAGCACAGGATTGATTTGTCATCTTAATACATAAATGATACAACTGTGGTTTGTGTGTGGGTGAACAAGCAGGCAAACCCACAGTGTATGTGTGTAAGTGCGTTCAGTTTGGAAAGCGTAGTGACAGTTTACACACAGGTCTGGTGAAAGTGTCTGATTTCAGTCTGGTTGTTCTAATAGACTGTATATTATACATTGTTATTACACTTGCAATAATTTTAAAGATTTTAATCCACTCTTGTCTATAAGTCTATGAATGATCAGGTTATCGACATTATATATGTTTTAGTGTTTACATCTTTTTATCTTGTTCGGTCCATAGCTGGTTTCCTTTTCCTTTTTGAGTTTTTGATTTTTCTTTCCTCAAAATCTTCTGGCTGGGAACTTTGAGTTCACATAACCAGATTAAGGCATTAATGCTTTTGTTCTTTTTTTTCTGCTGCAGCAAATCTGACAGTTTACAAAAACCGGTTTGTACTAGTTCATGGACTGTTAGTCAGTGTGTTCATTGTGTGTTTCTATCAGAGGCTACAGTTTAAGACATGAAAAATGAATGACATTACAACGTCAGCATATCATACAGTCCATACTTTTACCTTATAAGCCTATCTGACTGTAAGACATCGATATTTCATCTCATACAACCCCTTAACCTACTCCAGGGTAAAGTGCTTGTCCAGCACTTTTAAGCAGCTGAGACATTTTACTTTAAACTGCATTTAATGACACTCTGATGTCGACAAAGCGACAAAGGACAGATGACAGTGTAATGGGTCTAGGAGTCCCAACTCAAAGTTAATCAGTGATGTTTCAGTGCAAGTACAGCTTCCACTAACCTACATGTGAAACCACAATGATGTGCGCAGAGGTTAAGTCTAATGTCTACAGCGACTGAGCACAGTGAACAAGAAGAAACCAAAGAGAGACTTCCTCTGCAGTTAGGGCATCATTGTATGGGAAATGCTTGTGGTTACAAAGGAGACAAAATATGCGTAATTTCTTGCTTATTTCCAGTCTAAAATTCAAGTGAATTGTTTTGCTGTTAATTTTACTTTTTAAAATATGTTAACAGACATCAGATGACGTATGTTATAAAAAAGAAATCATATATTTCTCATATATACCGTGCTTATACAACAAAACAGCTGAGATATGAGTGAGGGTGGTTTCTGTCTGAGCACCTACTCTTGGAAAAACCCCAAAGTATTCTAATAGTTGTCAAACCATGTGTTTATTGATATATATCGAGGTGTCATCATTTGTCATTAAGGGTCAACTGAAGAACTTTGGTGTCAACTTGTGACGACATGTTGCACCTTTTTTGTAAATTGTTTGGCTTATTTCTAAAGACTTTTTTATATGCACACGCTCCTCCTGTGTGCATAATGCCTGTATGAATATGACGAAACATTATGGATGCGCACTCACAGCATTTAATCATTGCAAATGATCACCGAGGTAACTGTTGTTGGGACCTATATGAATTGAACTGAATAAAATTGCTATTTGATGCCTGTGCTACAGTCTGCCAGAGTTCATTTCAAAGGTTGGATCTTTTCCTACATTCAGACTAACAGATTCTGGTGACCTGCCAAAAACAATACTTACTTAGCAGAGTGAACATTTTTTGCACTTTAGACCAGATTGTACTTTACTTAGCAGAATCCAAGGCCACCTCCGTGCTCCCTGTCAATTTTTGCTGTCACAGTACAGTCTTCTACATACAGTCATAAAAACTACACACGTCTTTCTACAAGTAAATGACCCAGTGGGAAAATGCTGTGTCAGTTTTGTTAAGTGAGTTAGGTAATCTAAAGCTTCTTTTTTTATTGTCTAAGTAACTTCTTTGATGTCGCAGAAGCCCAGGTACATTAATGCAACAGGAATAAAGTGCAGCATGGATATGTAAAGCGCATACATGTTTAGTCATTTGCTCAGTTAAACAGTAACATGAAACTAGAACTACACAATCATCCTCTCAAATGTAAAAGTTTAAACAATAAGCAGCAAAAATTTGCTTTTAATTTGTTTAAACATTGAAAACATACTATAATTTTAATATTAAAGTTTTACGGTGTTATGTCATAGAATTGTGTGGTCTGGAATCTGCGTGGGTACGTGACCTACTGTAATGCTGACTCAGAGCTGAACAAACTTTGGAAATGTATTCCTCTTTGTGTGGGGGGGGGACACATCCTCTATATAACACTGGAGATCAAAAGCCAGTGCTTCACTATCCTGCCAGCTCGTTCTGCTCTGCTATCACTGCATGCAGTTCACATACAGTAGCTGCAGTGATTGCGCTCGGTTTAAACTCACAAGGGCTTATCAGAGGAAAGTGTGTCATTATGTGCAGTAAAAAAAAAAAACAGCTGAGAAAGTCTTCTTGCATTGCAAAAGTTCATTTTGCATCACCCTTGCTTAAATTCCAGTACTGCACAGTGCCTTTCCAGAAGTATGCATCCAGATGGCTGATTGTAAATCAACATGTTTCACTAGAAAAGTGAAGAGATATGCCTCAGAAATGTTAAGAAAGAATAAAATATGCATGTTGAATCCAGCATCTTATAAAACTCTGATTTGTCGGCATTCTTTTCAAACATATGTGAGACTGAAACTATTGGCAAATACTGCTCACCATGTGCTATGAAGTTCTTTTAGGGACACACTTACTTGCCATTGATGGCACACATGTATCTACTCCCACTAAATTCTTGCTGAACGAGGAATATTTTCTAGGCCACTGGAACTTCTCAGCCTCTGAAAGCTGTTGCATAATTTCCTGACTGGGAAAGAGTATTATTCTAAACCACTCTAAAAGTAATGTCTACTGAATTTTTGTCTTTGAAATAGGATGTGGAGTTTGCAAGGCATGAGCATCTAAGGCTATTAGACAATGCTGTTGTTTGCATTTATCTTCACTGAGTTTGTTGTTTCACTATATCCTATATATATATATTCCTATATAAAAGTGCTATAAAACAGTTTTATACGTTTCATTATCTTATATACGGAGGAGGTATATTTTTACTGTTAAACAATTAGAAAGCTATTATAAAATCTCTGCTCACTGCTGAGAACAGGGCCTACTTACCCAGAAACTGAGTGAGATTAATACAAAGTGAACACAAGGAGAAACGCTGTTTCATAACTAAGCTCCACATTTGGGGTTTATCAGTGGATTTGGTCATGTACTGGCACTTCTCTGAGAGGTAGTGGTGCTGGGAGCAGTAACACTGCTGTTTGAAAAGGTCAAGACGGATCTAAAATGTGTCTGCCATCAAATTATCATAAACTAACAACTGGATAGATTACTTTAAAAATATATGTTTAAAATGAATCATCACGTACTTGATAACATAGATTCTACATTCCTTGATTCAATATTCTGTAGATTCTATATATTATAATATAATGTTTTATATTTTAAAACTATTTCATGTTAGAGGGTTTTGTTAGCAACAGTACAAAAACCTGTTTAGACCAATTATTTATGAAAAGGTGCATTTTTTAAATAAATAATTATTTTTTTATTTATTTTAAATAAATGTATTTCTTGGAATGCAGTTTGTTTGATTATGGTTATTCGCTTTGATTCAGTCACCGTTTCAGTGAGTGACTGTGCTACAATGTGAAGAGTATTTCAGTCAAGACTAAAGTACTGATTTCTCGCTCAGTCAGGCCTGAGAGTCACTTACACACCAACACAGCAGCCTCTTTGGCTCTGGGTTTTTAAGTACCAGTTCCAATCCAGTAATATATACTTTGGACAAGTCAGGCTTTCTTACTCCTTGCTAGCATGAATATTTAGTCCCACATGTAGGTCAGCTGCATCACAGATGAGGAGGTGAGGCAGGGCCAGAGGAGCTTCTAAAGGCTCTGAGCTTATTAACCCCTTAAAGCACCTTGAAGTAATTTCCAGAAAATTCTAGTCTTTTGCAAATGGAGAGTTTATTGAACCGTTTAAAAATTGATTACATTTTAATTTCCATATGTACCTTTTAATTTGTATTGTACAGTCGTGGCCAAAAGTTTTGAGAACTTTTCCCATTTCCAATAGTTATGTAATTCTCAAAACTTTTGGCCACGACTGCATTTGCTGTATTTGTCTGGCATTGTTTTAAAAATTGCTTTAAAATATGTTGTGCAATTTATTTACATTTTTCAGGGGGTAAGAAATCACACTGGTGATGTAGAAGTCTCAAAAACTCACAAATACTATGTATCCTTAATTCCTAGGATACTGTAGGAATTAAGGGGTTTAAAAAATTGGTGATATGGTTTCTGAAATAAAGTTTAATCCCAAACCCAACCCGGCCTTGATAAATCTCTTGGAGGGAGTAGTGCTATACAGTTTTATCTGCAGTCGTTTGCCTGAAGACAAAACTCATAAAATGTGAGCAGGACTGTGAAGGGAACACTGGTCATCACCTTTTTCAGCCCAGTGTTGTCAGTGAACACTTTATATGGATAAATGAAACAAAACAAAAAAATGCAGTTGTGGCTATTAAGAGGCCTTGCAGTTACTAGTGCCTTGGGACCAGCACTGACAGTCAGGTCACTTTCAATAATAATGTGCAAAACATTTTCAAAAAGAATGAGTGGCCCTTCCTGCTACAGACTTGGGGAATCTGGACGTGGACACGGTTTTCTATAGCTTTTCGGTAAATAAGCCACATGGTCAGCCTTCCAGGCTTTTGTTTTCTGGATTAGTATGCTGAGGGCTCGCAGACCACACTGAAAAGGATAATGCTTAAATCTAAGCATCACCAAGGGGTCAGTAAGGAAAGTGTATAAGATGACACCTAGGATTGCTTAGGAGGGAACATATTTTTATAAACTTTAGAAGATGTAACATTCATGATTCTCAGAGGTTATATTCTACATAAAGGTCATCTGTATTAGTGTAGGAGCCACAAAACAGGTCACTTCCTGTCACAACACAAATAGGATCACTTAGTGAATTTGAATATTACATAAAATAAATCTGTGCTCAATTTGACAAATCCAGCACAGATGTTACGGCCCTAGCAGGGCCTCCTCCTGCAGTTGCCCTTGATGTGTGCTAAGCAGCTCATATTCTGTTTAGAAGCTCAGTGAGGGCATCTACTGGGGAAATAAGTGATTCACATGGAATAAGACAGCTGAGAAATCTGCATTAAGTGCGTAGTGCCATCATGTCAATATGGAGCAAAATCTCTGAGGAAGGTTTCCAGAACCAGGCTGAATGGTTCATTAAGAATTAAGGCTGATCTGAAGGTAAAAGGCGGTGCAACCCAGTACTAGGTGTAACTAATAAAGTGGCCAGAGGGTGTATAAAGTATGTGTAGTATATACATGTGTAATTAGCATTTTCTTCTATTTTGACCTGTATTTGATAGAAGTTTAAAGTCATCTGATTAAAAACACTAATGCAATGCTGTGTTGACAAGTTGTGAGATTAAAAGGAGAAGTGAGTCAACACAGTAACCAATATATTTAGTGGTAAAGTATAGCAGCATGTATTAAACAATGAGAAAGCCTAAGGCAGCAAATGGATTGAGATAACCTGTAATGTGAGAAATAGTCATTAGAAAGCACAGGTCTCATTCTCATTTAACATTACATAAAGCGCCTTGGGGCAACTTTTTTTCAGTGCTATATAAATGAATCTGATTTGGATTGAACTGAAACCATCTGATTCAAGCGACATTTGTGACATTTGTAAGTCTGATCAAATTAACTGCAGCCAAAATAACTGATATTTAGGTTTGGAGTAAATCTGATTCTTTGTGCATTCAAGTCAAAGTGGAGAAGCAATATTGTCAATAATGATGTATTTAATATGTTTATGCTTT
>VURO01000993.1:15816-41359 GCA_015108175.1 Pelvicachromis taeniatus
GAGGATAATGACTTATTAGAAGCTTCAATAAAGAAGAAGAAATATGAAAAATGCATAATGTAAGCTCCTGTCTAACTTTGAAAATGGAAACTCCAAGGACTGCATTTATAGTATATTCTTCTGTGTGGTTAGCAATCCCGTGACCTGTGATACAAGGACTGAGAACATGTGTTTGTACTTGTTTTCAAATAAGGGTCATTTCACTACTATCACTGATAGTGATACAGTCAGTATCACTGACTGGCTTTATCCTTTCATGCGTATTTGAAAAAGATTCAGAGATGACCTCGGCTCACCGCCTGTGTGTTTGGGTGTTGCCTGGTGGACGAGACGGTTGTCTCTCTGTGCCTTTGGGTCAGGAATGTGTTCTGACAGTCATCTGTGCTTACAGTCCTTCAAGAATCTCCTCAGTCTCATTGACACACCTTCTGTAGAAGAAGCAGAGCCTGGAGATGACGGGGATTACTCCCTCATTACTGCAGATGAGGTCACTGAGGAAATTAAACAAACCCTTGGTGGCAGGGCCTAAGCATTAGATGAGATTTGCCCGAAATTCCTTAAGCAGGAATTACACTTTTCGCATCACTTTTATTGCCAACACAGACAGCCTGCTAACACTTAAACTAGCCAAGAACCCAGAGTGATGTTAAAGCTGAGTGAATGCCAACCCCAACCCAGCAGCCAGACTCTGAACTTCAAAAGATAATAAACAGATGAGCAGTCAGGCTGCTGCCTCTGATTCTACCTGTTCATGTCCCTAAAGCAGAATCGCTGTGGGGATTGCTTTGAAGTTTCTTTGTGCTGGTTTTCATCTTTGCTTTGTTTTTTTCAGCTTTTTGTTCATATTTAAATACTAAGAGAAAGCTCATATGTGTGTCCTCATAAGGATAGGGATTTGTGTTGATATGTGAGACTGCAGCCTACAGGTTTATATTGTTAACTGGTAATTATGAGACAATGGTCAGGTCATTTTACAGAGAAACACGAAAGTAATGTAACAAGCAGTACTTTCTCCTTGGAGTAAATGAGTAGCATACTGCATTACTTTTAAGAATGACCTTTCAGTAATATGTGTAATACATAACCTTTTTTTTGAGTGATGACCCCAGGTGTATGATCTCAGAGACAGCCAGCCAAAGAAGCTAAACAGCTTTTGACCTAAATCTGTGATACTTGAGGACTAGGAAAAGCCATTTCATGATCAACAACCTGCCACTGTGTGACAGCCATGAGCTCCTATTCCTATTACAAACAAGACGGTCATTTGTAATTCAAATAATAAATGAGCTGATGAAATAGAGTAAGAGCTGAGCACATGTGAAAACTGTCATTAAGATGAAGAAATAACACAATTTAATTTCCACAGGTTTGAGGCATGACTGGTTGTTTGTTTGACTGGTTCTACAGGAAAAACTATTCTCATGTCATGAACAAGTCCTTATCATCTCACAACAAAACTTCCTGCTTCCTGAAAAATGACAAAAAAAAACTAGATTATAAATAAAGAAACACCTTTACACAATAAATCAAAACATATACTGCAAATTAATTTGAGAATATGTGACATGCCAGACATTTAAATGAATAACTAATAGTATTGATGAAAACGGTGTGTGGAAAATTTGAAAAACTACAAATAATAGCGAAATGATTGAAGGTGAATGGTTTATGTTTTTTTCAGTTTGCAGTGAATGCCCACAAATTTGCATATATTTTACTTCTAAACCCACAGAAATGTTTACAGGCACTGATTGGACCAAACCATAGTGCTATGCAAAAGTCTTGAACTACCTCTCATTTCTTTCATTTGATTCATTAGAATTTCATTAGAGCTCATTAGAACCTACAAACTCTGTTCTTGTCAGGGGCTGGGTCTGTGACCGAGCACTTTGAGTTTATTTTGTATTTTTTATTTCCTAGGTTATATTGAAATATGTAAAGTTCTTGTGGTGTTCTTGTGGTTTAGTTGAAGTTTAGTCTTTTGTCTGTGTTTTCTCCCATGTCTCTGTGTTTGTGAGTCTTTTCCTGTCTTCTGTGTTAGTCTGTCATATTTTTCTTGGCTGCGCGTTTCATGTTGTCAAGCTTGTGTTGTCATGTCTATGTTCCATGCTGTTTCCTGTTTTTTTGAGATAGTCCCTGTCCTGTGTGCAGTGTGCCTAGTGTTTGCTTCCCTTTGTCTCTTAGGTCAGATTTGTACCAGTTATGTTCTCACCTGATCCCCATCCTCTCATTACCCTGTGTATTTAAGTCCTCTGTCTTCCTCTGTTCAGTGTTGGGTCGTTTGTTTGACTCGCTATGTGTTTCTGGGAGTTTCAGCTCATCATGTCTCAGGCTGTTTCCCTCAAGCTCCAGTTCATGTTCTGTTTATCTCACATCATAGTTTTTCATGTTCCTGTTCAGGCCATGGTCATGTCACAGTTTTCATGTTTTTGTTTCAGTTTTGCCCAGTTTAGGTTCAGGTTAGTTTTCTCCAGTTTGCCTTCCTTTTTTTTTTGGATTTGACGTCAGCCCAAATAACCGGCTCGCTTTCAACTGCTGAACGAGCTGCTCAGTGCTCCTACTGTCTCATGCAGCAGGTGGGAAGTGTTGTCCATGATGGATGTTAGCTTAGACAACATCCTCTCCTCTCCAACCTGCTCGATGGACTTCAGCGGACAGTCCAGGACAGAGCTTGCCCTCTTGAACAGTTTATTAAGCTTCGCCCTGTCCCTCTCTGCCATTCCACCCCTCCAGCAGACCACAGCATAAAAGATAGCAGACGCCACCACAGTGTCGTAAAACATCCTTAGAAAAGTCCTGTTAACCCCAAAGGATCTCAGCCACCGTGGCAGGTGAAGATGACTTAGACCCTTTTTGTAAAGTGCATTTGTGTTCGTGGAACAATCCAGTTTGTTATTGAGGTGAACACCCAGGTATTTGTACTCCTCTAGCATTTCAATGTCCAAACCCTGAATGTTCACTGGTGTAATGGGGGGTGACTTTGATTACAAAACACCAAGCACAACATATATATGGGCAGGTCGACTGGCAGGGACTGCCAATCACGACAAATTAGTTTTCAGGTCTCCAGCTGTCCTTGTCCTCAACAGAGTATAATCAAGGTATTATATTTTTTGAAGTCCAGCACATGGGATACTAGGGTAGTTGTTCTGTTGCAGACATGTTAATGCAGTACTGATGTTGGACCATCAGCTGACATCCAGCCATCAGTTTTTTGTTGGGGTTTTTTTCCCCTGCTTCCTCATTCCTGGTGAACTCTGCCACACTCGCTTCACTGTTCCCACCCACTTTTCAACCAATCAGCATTTGAAGACACACTGCTATCCACATCCACACTCATTTTCTGTTTTAGTGAGGTTCAAAAGAAGGCCGTCCATGGGCAGTCACAGACTGGCCTGAGAGATCATAGCTGTCTGACAAGCACAGAAAGTATAATCAATTAAGAAAATGCTTATTTGTTTTCTAATGATTTCTGTTTTCAGTGTTGTTTCACGATGCCTCAGAATGTTTTCCCTTCTATGGTGCCTACATCACAGGGTCAGTCTTCATTCTTGTCTTCATTCTTGTTTACACCAGCACCAAACAAATTTTAGTTTCAGGAAAAAGTTGATTCATGACTTGCACAAAATGTGACATTTTAACCTTAACCTTTAAGACCTTTATTTGTCACATGCAGTTTCCTGCAGCGAATTAGCGAAACCTATTGCAACCAGACATACATTACACAAACATCACATTGGGAGACAGGTCAGAATAGGTAGCATTAGAAATAGTGAAATACACAACATTATTGGATCAATAGGAGAAAAAAAGACTCTACACAGACTGGGCTCCGAAACTAGGAGCACATTTTGTGCCACAATACGGAGACTTCTGGTATGATGGCGCCTGTGTTTGGCTCTGCTGCTGCCAGGTGCAGTTTGGACCGCTCTACTTTTGTGTTATTTTTCTCTGCTCTGCTGTTTTCACTTAGTATCAATGATGTATTGGCTGCCTTGGTGTATGATCGCCTGGCTTTGCTATCCATCCAATCCTCAATGATTCCTCATCAATGTCTCTTCCTCCTCCTTTGGCATTTTCCACCCTCCACCATTAGCTGCATCCTTGTCAAGCAATCTCGGCGGTCCCTCTAGACCACGGGAAGAGGGAGAAGAGCAGGTATTCAGGTAAAGCTCAGGCTTTACTCACAGCAGGGTTTGGCTGGTAAGCGACGTCCCCTCCATGGAGGGGGACTTGTTTTCCACGTCCCTGTTTGGATATGCTGGGTCCGGTTCTTTGAGACCGTGCTGCCTTATGAGTGTTTATCCAGACTCTCCTGTCGGCTGGCTTTTTATTCCCTCGGTGAGTGGACTCCACGAGTATCTACGTCCTTTAACTTGAGCCTCGCTGAATATGACACTTTTTAACACTCGATCTCTGATTAATAAATCATTCTTGTTGAACAATTTTATATTATCTAAAAAACTGGATTTTTTATTCCTGAGTATTCTTCACTCATTGAACTCTGCTTGGATGGCTATACTTTCATTACCCAGCCTCTGGTCGGGGTGGTAGGCTTGCTGTGGATTTCCATGACCATTTTTCCTGCCGTTCCATGAAAATTTGACATTTTCTTTCGTTTGAGCAACAGCTGCTTAAAATTGGAAACAAGGATCCTTTCTACTGTGTTGTGGTGTATCATCCACCTGGCGCTAATGGGTTATTTTTACATTGGAGTTCAGCAAATTCTTATCCTCTACTATGAAGCTGTCTAGGTTGCTTATAGTTGGGAATTTTAATACACACATAGATGATGACTCTTCACCAGAGACTTTATCAACACTTATCAACAGCATGTGTCCGGTCCTACACATCACAGGTCACACACTGGACCTTGTTTTTTCTCTGGGTCTGGATATTGATTTTTTTTTTTGCATTGAGGACATTTTTATTTCTCATCACCATGCTATTCTTTTTAACTTCTCCTTTAATGAGCTTTTGTCCCCTGCTCGAGGGATGGTTAGCTCTCGCATCTTAAACTTACAGCTATCTTCTCATGTTGATTTTCTGAACCAATCTTTTCAATAATTATCACCTTTCCATTTTAGACTAAATTTGTCTGGTTAAAAGGAGAAGAGTTTCTGCCTCCAAATTTGATTTGTTATCCACTTTGTGATTCTGTCTAGAAAGTGCCATATTAATCATATTTTACTTTACATTTATTTTTTGAGGCCATAACATTTTTGAAACTGTAAAACAGTCATATTTGTGAGTGGTTTGTTTGCATACACAGCTAGGCACACAATACTGTTGCATTTAAGGCCGTTAATTATTTTTAATTTATTCAACTTGGTCGGTTGCATCTATGGCACAAGAGCTGGAACAGTTTGATGGAGAGGCCATTGATCAGGTCAGAGACGTCTAATGCAAAGATATTAGCTTCTCATTATTACCTTGTCATGAGTTCTTTAATCATTTAACCTATTTTAGTGTGATATTTATTGTCAGATTTTTTATTTTTTTGTGGTGTATAGTTTTTCACTTAATTACTTTGTATTCCACTGTACTCGCATCATCATAATCTATATCATTTATATGTTTTAATTTATTTATTTGCTTACATTTATAATGATAACAACTACATTTATAAGGTGATTTTTCAGACCAGCAGAGGGCGCTCTCTGATTGTCGGCCTGCCCACTCAGGTCTGGTTACATTTGCTGGTTACATTTCCTCTTTATTGACATGTGCAGTGCTAATGCTCAACATCCTGTGTTGACCTTTGGTTTTGCATTGCAGGGCTCCTTTAACTTCTACCCAACCCACCCTGATACAGAGCTCAGACTGCTGAGTGGACGATTCAATGGCAATGGGATTACATCCCTGGGAGCTCACTGGGGAGTGGTGTTCATTCATTAAGGCAGCAATGCAGATGAAGTGATTCATGAAAGACAGAAACAATGATTAGTCTTGTTATGATTTGTTGCTACATAAATAAAAGTGAACAGATTCAAAATGTAACAAAAAATCTCTTAAGAAAATAGCAAAGTGGGTGCACTGTATTGTGCCTTTTTCTTTCTTTAAATAATTTTATGGAAATTGGGTCTGTGGTTTACTGTTTTCCTATGAACAAACAAATCAGTCATTATGTAAGATGAGTTTAGTTTGTCAATGAGGTTAAATATATAACCTGTGCTAATCACAGGTGTCGTAATAGGTGGCAGTTGTTTTGGTATTGGATGAATACCAAAACATCTGCAGCAGTGAAGAAGCTGTGACATTTTGCACTTTTAATCAAAATCACACAAAGGTTAAACAATAGATTTTACCATTTTTATTTATGCTTAATGGTTGAAGGATAGAGTTGTATAATGTTCACTGTTTTGTGAGCAGCGCGTTTTCGACTTGGATCTTTTTTTAAATTGGTGGCAATTGTGAAAAAAATCAATACACAAAATAAAAAGCATTTTGGGTATCAGAACAAACGCACATTGTACACATGTGTGCACATGGTTCAGTTTATTTTTTGTGTTACGTCCTTCACTGCTTTATCTTCTCAAACTGCTTGTATGTAGACCACTGGCTGCACGGCTGCATCACACAATGTTAAACATGCTGAAAACAAGTGGCTTCTCTGTCACAGCAAGTTTTTGTTTTTCTCCTGAACTTTACTTCATTAGAATTTGGTCACAGAATTCACAAAAACTCGTGTTGACAGACAAAATGAAGGATGTTACAATAAGATGGGTGGCTATGATGTTACTGCTCTTCTTCTGTGGTTTTCCACGTACGGTAGCTCAGATAACTGCTTCCTGCATAACAAAGTGTGGTCAGAAATGCAAAGAACTGAGAGGGGTGAACGGATGAGGGAAAAAAGGAGAAAACAAAACAGAGACAAAAACAGGCTGAAGTTAGATTTGAACATAACATTTGTATTTATGTATTTGTATATATAATATTTTTTTCACTTCCATTTACAGCACCCAGAAACAGTCTACTGTACACTTCACAATATTTAAAACCTTTCAATCAGAAACAGTTTATTCCTGTTTCTATACACTATACTGTAAATTTATGTCAGAAGACATCAATTATCGGTTTTTCCCCCATTATGTTGTCCTTAGCATTTAAGTTGCTATATAAATGTAAATTTGAAATTCTTTCCATTTTTGGAATATAAAGTTCTGGTGGAGAAAAGCCAGGAAAATTTCAAGTCAAGCTTTCTTATCAGTTTCAGTGCTGAGCACCAAGTTAACACACAGTGCAGGTGACTTAATGTACAGATTAAAAGTGGGGTTACACTTTTAATGTGCTACAGTCACACTGGGGAAAACAGCAGTTGTGTGTAATGAACTTGTAATTTTGGTGCCTTTGAAATGGTTGCTGAGACGACTTGGATCAGGTATGCGACCACTTTCAATCAGCTGGCATCTTTAAAGCGACTTTGGTAAAATAATGCATTGTACTGTATCATATTTGACTTTTTACACATCATTTTATTCTATTTGACTTATTTTGTTATATTTTATTGACTTAATTTACTTTATTTAAGTTATGCTTACTGATCTAGCTCTAACATTTGCTGCATTTATAGCTTTCTGCTATTCTTTCTTTCTTTTGTTGTCTTTAAAAATAGCAGATGCTCTTACCGCTGATGCTGCCCAGCAGTTATAGTTGTGTCGCCCCCTGACGTCCTGGTTGACAGAGAGGGTATCTACTACTGCCGTCACGAGATATAGTGCAGTAGCAATGCAGTTAATGCACAGTGACTGAAAGAGACAAATACAGAGAATTAAATGTTTTATAAAACTATTTGTGAAACTCTGGATAAACAGTTTTTAACAAAAGGAGTATAGCAGCTCGTTTGTGCAGTATTTGCATGTGTTTGTGAGTTACCAGTGTGGTCCAGGGGACCTGTGGTATCCTGTTGTGGACTCCGGTGAGGTAAATTATAAACAGGCTAACTGTTAGAATCCAGAATATGATGGAAACAAACATCACCCAGCAGAGAGCAGGCAGATGAAAATAATCTGTACCCCCAACGAGGATCCACACTAACATGCCACATATCTACAAGACAGGGGAGAGGAGCCAACAGAGTAAATACTACTTCTCTGCATCTTATGAATTCACGTACGTCATAGATACGTCCCCAGAAATTTCATGCAGTTGGACTGATCATTTGTTGGCCAAAGATGCGGTTTTGTAGTTTTGTCTCGTTACAGCACCACAGTGAATTCATGATGTGCAGACTTTCAGCTTTTATTTAAGACAAACCCTATAACTCTGTGTTTCATGTCACTTTAATCGTTTTAATGTCAAGATTCAACCCACCCAGCATTCTCCATCTTAGCTGGGTGAGTGCTGTGGTTGTGAGTAACTAAATCTCCTTCCTCCCAACACTATTCCAGTCCCCACCCTTCCCTTCCACGACAAAAGATTCTTGCTGGATGTTTCATATCACAGGAAGAAACTGTTTTCTGGTGTGAAGTATGACTGAGATGTTTTGGTTTCCTTTGAAATCAACTCATTTAGAGCTTGGGAACTTAACAAAATAACCTGTTGTTTTACTGAAATGGTTCACTGCACCTGCTGGACTCAACCAAAGGTTAGAATTTGAAGTTAAAGAGGAGTTTCTATGGTTTATCTGCAGCTAATAGATCTACAATTGCAAGTTATGCCAACCTGTATTGTCATGGAACAGTTTCTTAAATCTCCAAACATGAACCATTTCAGAAAGTTGTTAGTTTTTTTAACAACCTTGTTGAAATGGTTTGAAATCAGATTATTTTAGTTCTGGCGTGCCCAGCCTTTGAATGGCAGCCAGCCAGACTGTATTTAGAAAAAGGCTATCCTGACTTTTTCCTTCAGCTGATTTAGAAAGGAAGAGGGACAAAGAGGGAGAAAGAAGAGGAAGAGTTGATTTGCTTGGAGTTTTTTGGTTAACTTCCGATTTTCATAGAAACAGTACTCAGTTATTTTCACTGTGCATAAAACATTCAAGGAAAATATAACTTTTCTTTAAAATGTGTGCAAACCTTATAATTCATCTTCTAGAAAAACTATAGTTATTAAAGCATCTTTTTAAACTCATGATCTGTCTTTATATGGCCCATATTGTAGTTTTAAAACAATCACTTGCCAGCTGTCTCTAGCTTATTAGCTGTCTGTGCTTCACAGCTATTATTAAGCACAACTTTTACCATAACTATAAGTTGCTTTACATTTCTATTAATGTCTATTGTTGACATCCAAATTACCGCCCTTCCTGACAAGGATTCCTGAATGAATAATCACTTGCTTCTGGTCAAGGATCGTAAACTCAAAAGTCACACTTACTATCTCAGCCTGGAGGAGAATTCCTTTGACAGTTGTAGTGAAATGCTGGTCGAAGGCCAAGGTGGAGGTTGAGGTGTTGTAATCTGGTAGTGAGGGACTCCTGCGCACCGACACGGCACCAGGTCTCTCCATGGTGCACTGACGCCGAGAGCCTGTCTGCTTTCACTGAGACTGCGACTGCAGCAGAGGAAGTTTTGTTCCTTTCCCGGAATCCAGCAAGGACACCCATCTATGAAACAATACTATAAACAAACACACCATTGTCTCTTCTCATTTGATTGACTCAAGAAAGACTTTTTTCTCTCTCTGTTAGGGTTTTTTAAAAGTTTACATTGGTACTGAGTGAGATACTTTTTTGTGGTTTTAATTGTCGTGATATTGTCATGTCCAGTAAAACAAAAGAAGCGGTGTAGATTGGAAACAGACAACTCATAGTTTAAGGTGAGTAGAGTAAAACTGTGTGAAATGTCCTTGAGGACATTTTGATAACAACCGCTTTGTACTGATGATACTATATGATACTGATAGCAAGAAGAGCAGTGTGAGGGGCCACTGTGCTAGTCCCTCAGGTGTGTTTCAGTCAGACAACTGAAATCTGAAATGACTGGTTTGTTACAGCAGCAGAATACAGCTAGAGTTTGTGATTTAGGCTTCAAGCTCATCACTCCTTGTAATTATGATAAACGGAAATTGGGGGGGGTATATATCCTAACGGGACCTATGCTGGGTTACTGGGCTGATGGTTGGGTGGTGGACGGGGTGAAAGAGTGAGCACTGACAAGTCTTTGGGAGAGGCTGCCAATTCTGCAGCTTGATTAAGCAGGGGCTAAAGCGAACTGGAAGACCAGTGTGATGGATAAAATTTGACGTGAGTGAGGTTGATTCCTGGTTTATCCAGGAAGAATCCTTGGATGATGGCCACCAGTCTGCTTTACGCCAGCGAACAGAGTCACGGGGGGAGGTAGGCAGGCAGATGAGTTGATATGATGAGTTCTCCAATGAAGAACTCCAGAGAGAGAGAGAAAAATAATAATTTTAAGTTAATGTGTTGCACAGAGAGATGGGGAAACGTGTAATACGGTACAGGCAAGGAAGGTGAGAGATTATTTTCAAACTTAAGGACTGCTGAGCAAGTGAAATTTGATCAACTAGAAACGTAACTCTCTGTCGTAAAGTTGTAATTCATTATTAGAGTTCCTAAATCAAATATTGGTCCTAAACACGATGTGTTTCTGATGTTTTTGCAAGCACTTTAGTACACTATAGTGCAGACTGAACTGATTGGTCAGCAGCATTGTGATGAAGTTTACAGTAATGCACAATGTTGAACTTGCAGGACAGCTGTGATGTTCATGGTTAATGTTAGGCTGCAAACTTATCAAATAAAAACTGATTAGATTCACTCACTGATTTCTGCCTTTTATACTACCTCTGTACTGTCTGGGGTTTGGAAATGAGTTGCATAGTTTGTGTAACATCTGATATCTTGTTGAATTCAGTCCACTCAAACAAAAAACGGGAAGCCTTCGAGCACTAGCAGCACAGATCACCTGATCAGAGTCTGTACACAATGAAAAAACCTGCTGGAGCTCACAGATCAAGTTATGTGTCTTATTTCTAAGTAATTCTTTTGCCCTGCAGCACTTCATCTTGGGGTCTAATCCCACTTTAATCCCCAGACATCAGGCATGTTAATGCATATCAAGTCGTTATACATTATGTTACAAATCAACGGTTTCGAGTCTAGTTTTTGCTTGAATTGATCTACCACAAAAGATAGATTTTTTTGTTTCATTTAAAAACATGTGATATTCCATGCATCCATCTTCTTCCGCTTATCTGGGACCGGATTGCGGGGGCAGCAGCCCAAGCAGAGAAGCCCAGACCTCCTTCTCCCCAGCCACCTCCTCCAGCTTGTCTGAGGGAACACCAAGGTGTTCCCAGACCAGCTGAGAGATATAATCTCTCCAGCATGTCCTGGGTCTGCCCCGGGGCCTCCTCCCGGTGGGACATGCCCGGAACACCTCACCCAGGAGGCATTCTTGTCAGATGCACGAACCACCTTAACTGGCTCCTTTCAACCTGAAGGAGCAGCGGCTCTACTCTGAGCTCCTCCCGGATGGTCGAACTTCTCACCCTATCTCTAAGGGAGAGGCCAGCCACCCTTCGGAGGAAGCCCATTTCCGCCGCTTGTATCTGCGATCTCATTCTTTCAGTCACGACCCACAGCTCGTGACCATAAGTGAGGGACGTAGCTCGACCGGTAAATTGAGAGCTTCGCTTTTACACTCAGCTCTCTCTTCACAACAATATTGATATTCATCAAGCAAAAACAACAACAAGGATTAGTTTAATGGTTAAAATGATTGCTAGTTCACTAGAAAATTGGCTGGTTTTAGTCAAAAGAACCACAATTCTACAAGGACCAAATTCCTTGTGGTCTCATAAAGTATGTAAAGTGCATAGCACAATAATATACTACAAAACTTATCAGAGAGTAACTTCCTGTAAATGAATTAATAAAAAAAAAAAAACACTTTCCTGTGTCTTCTGCACACTGCGCTTTGCACAGTAGAGCACAACCATTCAAATGTACAAGCAATAAGTACATGTTTGAGTAGAAGGTGCTTTTAAACAGGAAATCTCGAAGCTGTATTGATTCAATTCTGTTCTCTTAGAAAGAAGAAAGGTTTGGGATCTAATTATACCTGTGTTATTCTACACTGATTGTGGACCTGCTGCAGTGCAGTAACAGAAGTGAGTGAACGAGTTTGACCACAGGGGGGCAGTAGTTATGCATAGACAGGGAGAAAACCTTGCCTCAGAGAAAATAGCAGAGCACAGGGATAAAGGCACAAGGTGGAGCTCCAACAAGGCTCACTGGGCTGGTTAATTGTCTGCATGTTGAGTGTGTAGATTTCTTGTTCAACACATATTTTTCTTTGCTGTATTGTGTCGTATGGTCAAGGTAACACTATTTTGTTAAATGAATGCCTCTCCCCACAGAAGCATGCGCCCCTTAGGCATTCTTGCGTCTTAGAATGAAAGCAAACAAAGTTTCTAACCAGCATCATTAAATGGAAATGTTACGAACAGTTCCATGCTATACTTTGTCCAAATACAACAAGAGTACATAAGCCTTATGTTTGTCTTTGGCTCCTGCAGCTGTTCCCTCCAGGATGGGATCAGTGATTGGAGAGAAGTGACTGGAATAACCAGGTGGCTTCAAATGAAGCCAAAATTAATAACAAGTCAACAAGATTCTTGGGAAACAGAATAAAAGAAGGGGGAGAGGATGACGTCGATTGGGTTGGATCCCAAGCTCTTCCTCCCCAACATCAGATGCAAACAGATCGACCAATAACCTTCACATTAAGATGCTTTGTGGTGCTCTGCTGCAGTCGATATCTAGGACCGTGCATTATCTGACTGGATATTTTCAAGCTTTATCTTATGCTAGTTGATAGACTAATTCTGCTCTGCTGGGCACATTCTGCTCCGAACAGCAATATATCCACTGCAGCAATCTATACTCTGCATTACTCTGTCTGTCTATCTGTGTTTACTGGAGCAACGGGGCAGCTTTTCTTTCCTTGCTTGAGCTAGTCACTGACTACATGTAGCCAGTACAACAATAAAACTAACAGTGAGTGAAGGCTTTTCTGTGTGTACTGTAGGATTGACAGATGTCGACACAAAAGCACATTAGTATTTGTTTGAGGACAATGGATTTTTTATATGAGCTGTCTAAAAGCTAATTATCACAATAGCTTTGGGGTCACTTCACTTTCAGTCTGTTAATTAAAAATGGAAATACAATCAGAATGTCGTTTACTAATGTCAAGTTATGCTCTCAATTATTTCTTGAATATTGTTGTGCACATGAGTGAAAACTTACACAAATGGTTTTATTTTAGTGCATCATCATTATATTTCTGTGAGTTTATCCCCATTTTATAGCACACTGTATTTCTGCGCTTACGTGTGAAATGTATTAGTGAATCCACAGAGCCACTGATTTCTTATCGTATACAGCACGCAAAAAGCAAGCGTTGTAGCTAAGGTGTGCTTTTGCAAAATGTGCTGTCAGCACAGTGTCTGCACTGAATGTCTGAATAATGAAAGCTACTGCCAATGTGCTCACATTAGAGCGGACACTGTCCTCAGCCACACATACGGGAAAACCATGACTGGTGACATGACCAGCTGTTGTTGCTCTGAAGGTATTTGTGGTAGTTATCCAACTTCCATTTGCTGCTTTAATTCTTTTACCCTTTACTTAATACTCTGCATCTGAAACCCCCCATTTGTCCCCTTACTAGCATTTGTGATAACACATTGTCACAATACACTGCTTGTAGTGTACTGGCCAGCATAAATGTGGTTTTCTTTGCCTCGCTAAATTTAATTTTTCATGTTTTGTGAGTAGCAATTTGGTGACATCATCAAAAATGTTAATTATTTAAATAATATCTTCTAAACGTTACATACCTTGTAATACCAGAAAAGCTAGTTCACATGCACTGGTTGTAACCAATAAATATATGACATTAGCCAGCATTATAATCATAAATGAATACAATGGAGATCATTTATTTTTATCAATAAACTGTTTCTCTGATGTGAGTAGTCTGTGTGAAAGATGTTCAGTTAAAGTTTCTCCTTGAGTCCCTGAAACACCACAAGGCCACTATTGATTACTTCCCTCCTTTTAGGAGCTTTCTGATCACCTTAGGCTTGTATATTATCTCATTTAAATAATGGCAGTGATAGCTGTGTAGACAGAAATAAGCCTATCCGTGTTATTATCAGATTTTGTGTTATTAAGCTTAAGTACTTAAGTAAAGCAGCATAAAAATTTTTTTTAAAGACTTGTTGAAGGAAAACATTATTTGCTACTATATCTGGGCAGAAACTTTGCCACTGTGGTTTCATTTTAACCCCCTCAAGCAATTTAATTCATTTGAATGAAATTCAGGTGAAGTCTGGCCTACAACCGGCTTACCTGCATACAAAACAGTCAGTCTGAAAAGTAATCATAATCTTAGAGCTGTTTAATTGAAAATGAGAAAATAAAACAAACAGAATTAGTTTTCCACTGACTCCAGAGGGAATTATGCAACAGACTAAAAATGTGCAGAGTTGTACCTTTTGTTGCTGGGCTTGTATTTTCGCTCTGCCTTCTTTTTTGAGTGTGGAAGGGAGAAAAAAAGAGAACGAGAGAGAAAAGAGAGCAATGTATCATATCTCTGCTGGAGATGTTCAAGCTTTTATTTGGTTTTTCTCTCCTGCCCATACTTCCTTGCAGTGTCGTCTCCATTCTCATCCTTGTCTCCATTGCTTCTCCATATTTACTCATCCCTGTGCGTCTAATTCTTTCCAGCTCTGTCGTCCTCTTCGTGGTGTGTGTTTAGATTCTGCCGCTGTGACACAAAGCCGCACCACTGTTGCACACACGCTGCACCATTTACTGAAACTCTGCATCCTGAGATGTGAATAACCTGAACTCCGCCTGAACCTCCACAACCCCTCTGTAAACAGACACACACATGCACGGAAACACACACACACACACACACACATGCACTAATAATTGTGTGCTAGCCCAGATGCTGCGCTGTAATTGGCCACTGTGGCTTCCCGCTGTGGGAAAGATATTTTTAACACACACTTAAAGACACACACACACACTAATCCTTGCCTCTGCAACATCTGCCACATCCCCCAACACATGTTATGGTGAAATGCATTCATACACACATATATGCATACGCACATACCCGGTGTAACCATAAAAGCAGCCCCTCCCTGTTTAACCACCAGTTCTGACATCAGCTCTAAATAAAATGATGTGGTTATTCCCCGAAAGGCACAACCTCGCCCTCTGAGACCGTAACTGCTGGGTTTAGGGTGGGGGGGGTCTTCATCAGTGTTTCCCTGTGGAAAGGCCTCTAGAACAGGATCATGTGCCAGTAAACATTTCTAATTAGACTTGCACCGTGTTAATTAAATTCTTTCAAAAAGTTTGGCTGTCATGTGACTCGTCGGTCTACCAGAATTCATTTCGATCTTCTTTGATTTTTTTCTTTTCTGTTTTCCTTCTCATACATATTCTTTTGACATAAATGTTAGTCTGAGATTTACCGGAGCGCTCAGCTTTCTCATTCACCTCTGCACTCTTAGCACAGTCGCTCTGCTTTTGTCTTTTAAAGACTTGATTTCCCCACTGGCCCCACCTCGGGTTTTCCCTCTCCCCTCACCTGTGAGTGCTGCTGTCCGTATGTGTTTGGCTAAAGTAAAAAAGTGCTCTGACAGTAATTTTTCCGTAAATAACTGAGACGTGAGACTCAACTCGCCAGTAGCTATTTGAGATTGGAGCTCGGTATAAAATAATAAATGCACGGTCCTAATTAGAAAATCCCTAAGAGGAAGCCATGTCTGCTTTTCACCTTTTCCACTCGATGTTAATTACTTGTGAGGGTGTAACAAGGGACAGGGATAGTCTTTAAAATGGCTGAAACTTCAAGTTCTTTTCTAATATTTGTCAAAAACAATTTTAGTTTAAGATATTGTCTTGGCCTTCTTTTGCCGGGAGCACTGCATTGGCATAAAAAGTGATCATATTGAAGAGACAGCCAGTAAGAGAAAGCAGCTTGAATAAAATCCAATATCATAAATATATAAGCTTAAGGCTTTGATTATATGAAAATAAATTAACTGAAACATCCATTCAGAAACTTTTTTATGAATAAAATAAACAGACGAGAGTGTAAGATTTCTGATTGCACCGTTTCAGTTGAACACTTATGTCATAACGTGTCGTAGTAGCTAGCATTAGCCTGTAAAACCTCATCATTTTGGGACACTTTTTCACTCAGACTGTGTCGAGTCAGTCTTACACATGTAGCCCAGTGACACAAATCCTTAATTTGTCTCAAAGGAGTTTATAATCTGCAGAGCAAACGGCACCATTTTGATATAATTGATGTTTTCTTCCATGACTGTGGTTGTTTCCTGGAAGACAGGTACGAAAGCTACGCTTTGAAGGATTGTTTTGTTCACTGCAGGTTGGTTTGTGTCCAAAAGGAATGCAAGCTTTGCCCAGGTTGGCGGCGAGAGCGACCTTCCCTCTCTTAAAGAGCATTTACTATCTACTGGCCCCACTAGTTAAGAGAGACAGGGGGTGTGAGGGGAGGGGAGGGGAATGGGGGAGCAAAAAGAGAGGCAGAAAGAGAGAGAGAGCAATGGATGTATCAAACAGCAGCCCCCTGCTGAGCAGGGAATGGAAAAGCTGCTGGCACCGACATGAATATTTCAGCAGATAGCTACAGCTCTCTGTACCCCCCACCCCCTCGCTCTCAGTCTGTCAGTCTCTCGCTCCCTGTCTCTCACCTTTTCCTTCTTCCCACTTCCTCCCCTCGAAACCTTCCAAAGCCTCCATCCCTACATCTCTCCTTTTACTCTACCATGGAGTGGACTGTGATAAGGTAGTGAGTGATAGAGATGGTGCGACTGACAGGCAGAGAGACAGAGAGAGAGAGAGAGAGAGAGAGAGAGAGAGAGACCCCTTCGGACTGAATTCTAGGTAGCCAGGAAAATGGCTCCTGAATGTAAATTTGGGAAGGCGGCAGCAGAGTGTTGACTGAACTTGGCTGCTTCCCCAACCTCCCCCATTAGACACTTGTGATGGTTTGGCCCGGGGTAGTTAGGCAATAAAAACAGAACAAATGGAGCAAAACAAATATCAGCAGGCAGACTGTTTCTCTGGAGACCTTAATAGATTTTTAACAGTCAGACACTGCTATTTTTTGTCAATAATTTAACGACTTCTTTCCTTATCTACTGTCTCTTTTTAGCAGTCTTTTTATCTTTTCAATTAGCGCGTGTGGATTTGTATGCGACTCTAGAGCTGGTCTGTGTATTGGGGCGATGATAAACACTGATGACTGATCACCAGAATATCCCCTTGATCACCAATAACTCGTGTTTCTTAAAACTGCACACAGCTACGATGCACAATTTGGATGCACAGCTCACAGTGAAGGTGAGCTGTTGCCTGGAGGTGCAGTCTGTGTGATCTGCACTTGTTTTCCACGCAAAAAAAAAAAGTTAAAAAAAAAAAAAGCACAGTTGTAAATGTGTCTAGAAAGTGTACTCTTTAAGCCTGAATAAAACAAGTCACTTGAGAACGTCAAATATATTTGAATAATATTCAGACTTGATCTGCGTAGCACAGTCAAGTTCATATTTTTGGCATCAAATTCAAAATAGGCAAAACCCTTGGGTGGCAGGAGTCTGCCATCAGAAACTTTTAGGGAATAAGGGAATGAATGTGTCTTATTCATCCAACTGAAAAACAGTCCTTGAGTCCTTCAGTTTCATTTGAAAAGCCTTGTGATTATTTACTAATGAAAGAATACGCCTCAGTATGGCTGTTGCAAGATGAGCCGCTATTTCAAGTTGGGAGAAATTTTGACTTCGACAATGTCTTGAGCCTATAAAGGAAAGTGGATGTGGAAATTCAGTCTATTTTAAAGATGACAGAAAACATCATTTAAATAGATGTGTTGGCAGCCAATTAATATCCTTGATGTAGTGTATTAGTGGAGCTTTATGACTTATATTGTTGTATATATATATATATATATATATATATATATATATATATATATATAGAAATTACCTGAAGCTGTGCAAGTAATATCACGTTCAAATGTAAGAACCGGAAGAACAACCGAAAAACATCTGTTGTCACCAGCACAGAAGCACAGTTTTCATTTGCCTTTTTGAAATCTGTGAATAAAATCTGATTTCTTTGGGTTCAAATTTGATTGCTTCTGCTACAAAACTCTTGACCGTTAAAAAAAATGTATGTTTTAGATTTCTTTAACATCTAACCAACGCCCCCTCCCTTGGTCTTTTTGCTATTTGTCTGTTTTTCATATGCAACCACATGAAGGCGAAAGGGCTTCAGATTTCAGCGGCGCAGTAGTCTCTTTTTGGCTGCACTGGCCTTGTTTTTGTGCGAATCATGTGCCAGTTTTAATGAATATCATTTAGACAGTTCTTGCCTCTGTTCCCAGTTTGGTTCTCTGATTCATAGTTAATAACATGTTGCGTTTGCATCATGCAAAATGAAAAGGCCCACATTGCTTCTCACATTAATACTGAACAAAAACACTCAAAGGAATCTGCAGATGTGCTGCAGAACTCTCACAGTTTAAATAATTAGTGCAAAGGCAGTAATTACAATTTGATAGAATGTGTTCCAAAATTTAGAAGAAATGACAATAAATGTTGAAAATGGTCAAAAAAAGAAAAAAAAACTGTGAAATAACTGATAAACATGTAGACAAATAACAAATTAAAGTCTTAAATTAAGCCTGAAAGACTTTTGGTAAGCTGTTGGACCGTCATGTTCCACCAGAAAAACTTGCTGTTATTTAAGTTTCTTGCACCATGTGAGGGAGTGTTGCCATAATTTCATTATGTTTCCATAATTTGTAGTGACCTGTCTCTCTGTACCACAGGAGCAAAATGCACTGCATAGCAAAGTTATCAGATCAGGTGGGAGTGTGACTGCTGCTCCAGATGACTGTCTGACCCTTAACTGTGTGTTAACTGTGTGGATCGACTGATTAGATCATGAATTTTAAACTGCCTGCTCATCGTATGCTGAACTTGGATCGGAGTCAAGAGAAGAAATCAGGGAGCCTTGTACTGGGCCATGTCTCGCCTTCCCTTTGGACTTCTTCCAACCCAGCGGGGAAGCGGACAATATCGGTGGCCGCGATGTTCCTCCTTCCCTTCCTGAAGAGAACCCACCCAACTAAGGTTGTAGTCATTTAGTTAGAAGTTAGGAAATATAGTTGAATTGATTGATTAAATTGAAATTAAGCTGTTTGCTATAACCCTGCCAAAAATATTGCTTTAATAAATTTAACTATCTGCATTTAAAGTAGTAATTGTGGACATTCCCTTTGTTATTCTCTTAAAACAGTAAATGGTAAAACTTTATGTGTGTTAACTCATAACATCAGAATTCAGGTTCTTATAGGTTATTCTAGTCAAACTAATACAACACGTCCTTGGGATCTACTGTCCAGGTCACTAAATTTTACTCAGCCAATAACAAGTGCCATAGATCATTAGAGGAGAGCTGCAGTTAATAATGTGTGGCTGACAAATATGTTTCATTAAAGGTTGCCAATGAGAGCATAAAGTCAGAGGTTGTGCAGGGCAGACACTTAGACGTAGGCAGTTAGAAGCTGAGCGAGTCTCCTTGCCGCCGGCATAAACTAGTCTCAGTTCACCTAATAGGGTAATACCCATCGGGATATAGGGACTCTGACCCGAAGGAGGGAGAGCCGGTCCAGACCCTGTACAGGGCAAAGTGGCGCTCTAACAAGGGTGTAGGCTTAATGACTGGTTCTTTACTGGTTCCCACACTGGATCCTAACTCAATTTTAACAACATGTGGTGTGTAAGTGTGCACCATGTGAGACTGAGTAGTGAACTACTAGCTGGTTAGTTTTCCATCCATCCATCCATTCGCTTCCGATTATCCTTTCCATTTGCAGATACTTCTGTCATCCTATACGGCCAAGTGCTTGGCCCCTGCCATAGTGAACTCTGATAACACTACAGTACTGTAAATGATTGTGATTGTGCGTGCGTGCGTGCGTGCGTGCGTGCGTGCGTGCGTGCGTGCGTATTAGTAGTTTGTTTAGAGTTTCACTGTAGCAAGTCATTCGTTCTGTCTCATCTCACACCCTGCTGGACAGCACAGCCTGCACTAGATTGATAAAGCACACACACAGATGCATGCATTCAGTAGCACACTCTCACACGCTTTTACTTGAACAAATGCAAACTGTGCATACACATGCATGTACACACACAGACACACACGCTGAGGCAACACACAACCTCTCTCTCCAAGGCTGACTTTACAGACCAGTAAATATTGCAGCCCGCTGACTATTAGCCAGTCTATTTGTCTGTCTGTGCATTTACTGCCCTGATGGTGTATCCCCAGCTGCCAAGGTCAGTTTTGTAAAAAGTAAGAGTCAAAGCTTCTACATCCCTGTAGCCTTGTGCTGTAGTTGGGGTGGGGTTAATGTAAAGGCTAAAACACAGCTTACCTTCTTTTTTTAATCCAATAAATACTGTATTACTTCACCAGGCAGTGGTATGCGTGCTTGTGAAAGAAAGTAACTTTTCCTAATGAATATAAAGCATTCAGTCCAAATTACAGTAAATCCAATTATTTCTGTAGCTCTTCTCAAAACCAGTGTTTCAAAGTTTAATACACAAAAAACAAAGATATAGAAAATAAACAAAACTAAGATAAATATCTATAAAGCAAACAAAAGACAAACTGCATAAATTACATTATTTATTTCTTTAGATACATCTACATTTTTTTTTTTTTTTTTGCCTGCCCAGGGGTTGCAGATGGAAATTAGCATCTTTTCCTTTTATGATTTTTTTAAATGATTTACACATGGTGCCTGAAAGAAATATGCAAAAAAATAAAAAAATAAACATAACAGGAAAATCTATGGACATTTAATATGATGCAGTTTAAATGTAGGTTGGTACAATGAGCCTTAAAGTCATGAAAAATCTAAAACACCAGTCTTAACTAGTGAAGCTCAAAACAGATGACTGAGATCTTTTGTTTGGTTAGAATAAGTTAGCAAAAGTAGAAGAAGCAGAAGAAGTCTTTATCCTGTCTAAACCTCTTCTCTTAATCTGGAATGATCGCGCTTTCTTTTTAAATTGTGACGGGAAATGACACCAGTTATCTGAACTATTGTGCAAAGTGCTGATTGGCCCTGATGAAGCCACAAGAAGAAACATTTCAAAAGTTCAAAAATCTGCTACGAGTGTTGCTGGAGGTTTAAATCAAGAATTTGAAACAATGGAGGGTAGTTTTCCTGTGACAGCTCCGCGTTCAAGTGTGTCCACTCTGAAGGCACCTGAGGTTCTCATCAGAATGAGCATCAAGAGGAGTGGGTGGAATCCTCAAAGAAAAACAAACAACAAAATCAAATTACGCATTATATAGTTTTGGTGTTTGCAGAAAAGGCAAAGTCAGAAAAGAAAAATGCTTTGGTTATTTGTTGCTTTATTTGATGCACTGGGGGCATGGTGGCCTGGTTATAAACTGTGCTGATATTATGATGTCATCACACAGCAAAAAGTTGAGAGTTGAAATCAACAAAGTACTTCATCAGCTGTCCAAAGTGAATGAGCTGGGATGCTTAAACACAGACACGTAGAAGTTGTTGATCTAGCTTCACTGAACTCGACAGAGGAAGAAGTATGGCTGCCAGCCCGGCTGCAGAGATTCTCCTCCAAACTGCAGCAAACATCCTCTCACTGGCTGATTTCATCCACGTTTTGACAAGAAGCTGACAGGACGAATTCAACACTTTTTATAATAGTAAATAATAATAAACTTTATGAATGACTACAACTCTCTCTACCACATCAGATCCACTTTTTTTTGAGGATTTCAGTCCCCTTGGAAGTGGCAAGTCCATTTCTTAATCAAGAAATTAAAATTTTTCCAATTTAATCCATTTCAATTATAAGAGGGAGGCATTAAGACATTAAGAGATATCAAACAGGTATCAATTATCAGTGATACAAGCAAAAACAAACAAATTAAACTGAGTAATAAAAGCACGGGTGGTCTTTATTTTCTTCATTCAAATATTTGAGAAAATAGCAAATGACGTGACTATAACAACAGTCGAAGAAAATGATCTGAAACAAGCAGAATAAACACAACTCCCTTAGTGCTTCATCTGGATCCACTCCTGTGGGACTTTCTGTTGACTACACCGAGCGACATGACTCTGGTGTTGAAGTGAGCCACGAAGCCTCTTTTATGACATTTGACTTGAAGAACACGTCCCAATTCTGAAGCAGCCTGGAGGATGTTTCATCATCAAACAGGAGAGTGAACTTATGATCCACCTTTCTGAAAGAAGATATTAAATTCCTATTTGAGGAAATACTTTTTGGAATGTTTGCTGTGAACTTGCCGATGCTTTTGAATTCTAGAGTCTTGGGTTTAAGTTAAAGGGGATATCAACACTTATGCCACTTCATACACTTCATTATCAAGTTTCTGATGGTGCTGAAAGGTCTCTCTCATCTCCTGGAAAATCAGGGAGTTGTCTGTGCTGTGGCTGACCCAAGATGTTTAACTTTCAGCACCGGACCAGAAGCTACACTGGACATTTGGATTCTTCTCCAGGAGAAGAATCAGTTGCACTTTGTGGTGGCATTGCACAGCCTTGCTGTGTCCTCATCGGGAGTGTTTCTGGATGCTGGGAAATGTTCTTCTGTGGCTTACAGCATCATAGAAGTGTTTCTAAATGGAAAAATTGGACAACTTGTCATACTGGGCTCAGACAATAAAAGGAATATGACACACATAAAAGCATACTTTGGGCTATAGGGCTGGGCAGAAATTTATTTAATGAATAAATAAACAGGCTGCTCCATCCTAAACTAGAGGGCTGTCTGCCTACTCGAATGCTTTTCATTTCAAATTCAATTGCAGTGAAGTAAAATGCACACACACACAAACACCCACAGACACACACGTTGCACCCAGCACCACCCAGATTTATACAACAATAAAGCTCTGTTTGTTTTTGTTGTGAGTTTGGATGTGAACTGTCAGACTGTTCAGTTACCTATTTAGCTTAAATCCCCATAGCTGGCTAACTAGTTAATTCAGGGTTATCAAACATAAGGCCAGAATCTGCCCCTTTTTGCTGCTTTTCATACTCCCTCGTGGCCATTCATACGACATCTATGTAATTAAGTAATAAATATACAATAAAATAACAGAAAGTTTCTGTTTTTCCACTGTTGATAGTAGATTTTTTTGCTTTTTACATTGGGTCCACAAAAAAGATTTTCTGTGAATTACAGAATTACAGAAAAACAGAAACTTTCTGTTTTATAATTACAGGGCAGTCAGAGCAAAGAGCTACCAGAAATGTTTCTGTAATTTTACACATTTATTTCTTAATATTTAAGCCCAAAGAGTCATGTTTTAAGATTCCTTTCATTTACTACAGCACTGTTTCTTTATCATGTGGAAAAACCAAGACACTTGTCATGGTCCCTGTGTCTACCCAGCCGGCCCCACAAGGCTACATGTGTTTTGGTTTTGGTTTTGCTCTCTCTCTCTCGTCGCTCTGCCTGGGTGGAGCTCACTACGAGCTTCCGCGTTTGGCCCACGCACCTGCTCCTAATCACAGTGGTGAGTCATCATGTTCTCGGGCCACCTCTTAAGGCTGTGGCTCTGAGCCCCTCGTCTCTGGACTATTGAGTTTGATACATTTCCCAAACGTGAACGTAAACGAGGATGTGGACAGTTTGGAGTGGCGTGTGTGTGGAATTCTCAAGCAGAGTGAACGAGTGAGACCCGTTTCCCTAATCTACCCTGCGGCACACTGAAACTCCTGGCTTCCCCTCCCACCTGTATATATCTCGCACCTGGTGTTTTTGTGAAAATAAAGAAGCTGTTAACTTGTGATTGAAGTCTGCGTCTGCGCCCTTCAGTTCCCTTACTTTAAGATATCACAGAGAAATGTGACTGACAGAAATTGTTAAGTCTCACTTAAAATTAAAGTGAGGTATGTGTGACCCACAATACAAAAAGAGTTTGAGTCAATCAGTCACCTAAACGGCACCTTGTTATTGAGTCCTGGTCTCTGTAGGGAAAGACCAGCGTACAAAAAAGGCCAGTTTACTTACACTTACCATGCAGAAAAGAAAGGATAAAAATAAGTTAAAAAAAAGATAAAAATACTAAATTAGTGCCTCGTCTCTTACCAAAAAGATTAAATGTACGGGTAGAGTTTAATAACATCTCTCCAGAGATGGGCTAACACTGTGATCACCTCTGTCAAATAACTCCAAAACTGAACACCATCTCATTTTGGAAGTATTAAAGTTACACTTTGAGAGTATTAAACAACTCTCAAACATTTAACTGAAATTTCATGCTGCTTGGTGCCTAGCAACCATCTACCCACAGGCTAAAATTACCCATCTGTAGTATACATCCTCCATTAACACCCTATAATAGCATTGTATTTTTTTAATTTGAGGGCAGAACCCTTGCTAAGTTATGTCTTATAGATTACGATGCCATTGTGTTGCCTAGCAAGCACTTAACAACAGACTGAAAAATACACCAAACAACGCTGCAGCATGTAGCATAATCACGTATAGAAAAATGTCATGTCAGAAACGCCTCTCAGCTGAGCTTGTTACAAACAGCACCAACTTGTCCACAGGTCCTACATAAATATTTAACATACTAAAATACAGGAACGTCAAAGACACACAAGTACAAATGTGCATCTGGTTAGCACTGCTAATCACTATAACGTATTTGCTTATACTAGATACTAACTCCATGTTTGCCTACTGGTGATGGTCAGAAGGCCCGGTGGCGCCTGTGTCCGGCAGCCTCGCCTCTGTCAGTGCGCCCCAGGGCAGCTGTGGCTACAATGTAGCTTGCCATCGCCTGTGTGTGAATGTGTGATGACTGACTGTAGTGTAAAGCGCTTTGGGTCCTTAATGACTAAGAAAAGCGCTATATAAATGCTTAGTTTCTTTCTTCTTCTTCTTTCTTTTCTTATGACCAGTGGGGTTCTTCTTCAGGCTGAGGTCTGGAAGGTTTATTCATCATGATTTTGCTGCTGTGGGGAACGATCCCACCATTTTCACTTGGTCTACACAGAGGTCAAGTATGTGGCGAATGCCATGCCTGTCATTACAAAGTTGCTGTTTCCAGGGGCATAAACAGGGTTTATATACGGCGGGCCTGAGAGGTGAAATGCACTGCAACTTAAGAAAACACCAGTAAACTGAAAAATGCTGCAAAGGCAACAGAAATTAAAAAATAATACATTTGAAACACACCTATGCTGCTACTAATAAACAACTAAAACCACATAAACCTCTGACCTGTGTATATTTTATTGTATATATAAGTATACACACACACACACACACACACACATGAGTAATGTGTGTTATTTCTACATCATCGGTTATGTTACACTCAAGTTTAAACTGAAATGTTTATAGGGACTAATTTCTTCAACCATTTGAATTCATGTCTTGAATTTTATAAAAGTAGAATAAAATCAGATTTAAATTGGGCCTACACATCTCAGGT
>VURO01000993.1:41379-64986 GCA_015108175.1 Pelvicachromis taeniatus
ACACATCTCAGGTTCCTTTTAACTAAAAATGCCCCCCCCCCCCCTGAATTACTGAGGTGATGTTGTTAAACTACCAGAGAGCTTCTGCAGTTAACTACTGCCCACACTTTGGACACACTCGCTTGTCTCTGTCCAGCATAGGCCGGAAACAACACCTTCGCTGCCTAGCAACATGGCTCCTATTGTGTGTGTGTGTGTGTGTGTGTGTGTGTGTGTGTGTGTGTGTGTGTGTGTGTGTGTGTGTGTGTGTGTGTGTGTGTGTGTGTGTGTGTGTGTGTGTGTGTGTGTGTGTGCAAAAACTGCCAGCTCTTTAATGTGTGACAGCTTTATATGTGGCTCAATACTGTTACATACATAGACAGTTACATTTCGGGAGACTACATTTAAACCTACTTACTTACTTTTATTTCCATAATTTGCTCCTACTTAAAGATTTAGTGACATACAGTAAGAAAGAGAGGCAGAAAGGGAACTGGTAAGATTGGAGGTGGAGCATGTCCAGCCATTTGGAACAGAAAATGGAGGCAGGGGTGGGTGAGGGAGGGGAAGATAGGTGAGCCGAACACAAGCAGGGAGCAATCAAATCTTTCCAGCACAGAGGGTATTAAGCTATTGAACTCATATAGAGGAGTAATAGATGGCAGTGAACCGTGTGTGACAGAGTGTGTGCTGCGTATGTAAAATGAGGGTTAATGCTGCTAGCTTTTAATGGTAATTCTGGCCTGTCACTCTTCTAAAGGCCATCTCTGCGGGCCATCAGCCAGCCGCACGCGAACACGGGCACACCGAAAATGTCACCATTATCACAGTAGGCTGTGCACGAGTGTGTGTGTTTGTCTCAGTGGGTGCACGCTGAATCACTTTATTGTTTTCTGCTCAATCAGCTCTCATTTCTTGCATCACCCCCCCCCCCCCCCCCCCCCCCCCACCCCCCCCCCCTTCCGTCTGTTTGTTGCATTTTTGTTTTTCTCCTGCTCCTCACCACTCCCTCTCTCCTCCTCCTCCTCCTCCTCTGTATTGACTAGACAGGCTGTAAATATTTACGTGTACTGAAACCCCACCAATCGATTTGTGTCCATTTCTGCCTCACATTGACGGGGATCACTTACATTCCCAGCTCTCTCTGTAATTGGCTCTTTTTCTCTTTTTTGTCCCAGCTGATTTTCATTATTTATATCATCAGTGTCTCCAAGAACCGCTGCTCCGATTTTTAACATTTCTTTTAAATAACTGACAGCCAACATTGTCTCTCATGTGTAGCAAATGTTTTATCAACATGGGGCCTGGCTAAACCATTGATAATGCATGGAAACATGACTGTCAAAAGACACTTTGTTATTTTCTCGCTGGAGAAAAGAAAAAACCTTTTTGTTGTTTTTAGGGTGGGTCGGGTTTTTTTTTTTGAAAGCCATGATTTCTGCAGAAAATCTATGTTTCGGGAACATGTCTGATTTTTCCATTTTACTGTAGGCATGTTTAGACATCCGGCTATGGCACATAAAAATCCTCGCATGCAGACAGTCTGGATGCTTTGCTCCTTTGGCCTTCTTGATTTTATTCCATTCATCATTCACTGAGCCTTACCACCTGTCACAAACCATGAACATACAAATAAAATCTTTAAACTCTGTCTTTGGATTTGACTTGGAACGCGCAGCGCAAGGTCTAAAGGTCTTCTCAGAAAGAGTCATTTATGAGCTTTTGTTTGTTTTAATTTCTATTTTGAAATGCACGCCCACATATGTGTTGAGACATAACCTTGGACTTTCGGCACTTAGAAAGCTTTTAATCAAACAGATCTGCACAGACCAGAGTACTGTATCTCATCTGAATGTGGCCCTGCATATCAGTGTTATGGAGAGAGCTCAAACAGTTGGCACAGACTGCTGGTAATGTAACTTGTGTCAGAGTCAATGAATGTTTGATTTGCTGTAAATGGTTATTCAGTTAAACCTCCTGAGAAGACCTTTAGACCCAAATGTTATTTGCTTGCAGTGTTAAATCAAGCAGTCTGGTAATATGGTTTCTGAACATTATAGCAGCTGAGTTAGGTTATCTGGGAATCGGATACAGGGTTGAGAAGATAGATGGATGGATGGATGGATGGATGGATGGATGGATGGATGGATGGATGGATGGATGGATGGATGGATGGATGGATGGATGGATGGATGGATGGATGGATGGATGGATGGATGGATGGATGGATGGATGGATGGATGGATGGATTAAAAAAGCAGCTGTACATGCACATAATGGCTGTATTGCAGTGACTTGCCTGTAAAGGAACAATCAAACAATCAAAGTGGTTCCAATTTAAAATGCACTGTGACTGTCAGCAGTGACACAGATGAACAGAGTGGATCACGAGAGCGATACTGAAGACGAAGATGAGACTGATGACGGAAGATGGGCGGCACAAGGATAGTGGAATGGGATGGGACTCATAAAGCGCCACAAGCCACATTTATCCTTCATTCAGAGCTTTATTCTCTATAGTTTAAGCACTTTAACCACCTCACACCCAAGGCCAATTTGGAACCATTAGTTAACCTAACATGAATGTCTTTGGACTGTGGAAGGAAGCGGGTAGAACCCAAAGGAAACCCACGCAGGCACAGGAAAAGCCAGAAACCTTCTAGCAGCGAGGCCGCCGTGCCAAACACTGTGCCACCCAAAACTTGGTGGTCTTGTGGTCTTCTAAATCCTTGAATACAGTTTAAAAATGAAATCTAAAACATTACACACAACTTGATGAAAAAGTGTCTCTTTCGTTGGTTTTATTGGACCACAGTGTAAAATATGTTTTCTGTTTGTTTTTTAATTTAAGAAAGCTGCTGCGTGTTGTGCTAAAAAGAACATGAAGAAAACCTACAGAATATTACAAAATATGTAAACTGATTAAAGGTGTTAAAACGTGCATCAATAAACAAATGATAATCAAACCTCTGGATAACTCAGTTTCTTTTATTGGTTAGGGCTAAATACTTACATGTGTTCTCACTTTTCTAATGCTAGGGAAGGCATCGCGCCTATCTATAGCCTGATGTGGTGTGTGGCATGCTGGGTAATGCTTCCTGACAATGACTCTCTATAGATTCAGACAGCTTTCAACTGACTGAATAGGAATTGGACCTCTATTCACCACCATACCCGAAAGGTCTAACCTCTGGGTGTGTGTGTGTGTGTGTGTGCATGTGTGTGCGTGTGGATCTCATAGTATTGCATAGAGGGTCATGTATTGTATTGCATTGTCCTCTGGGAGATCAATGACATTCCCCTCCTTTGAGTCCACAGATTATCTGTCTGCCTGCTTGTTTGAAACTCTGTCTGTCTTTCCATCTGTGAGCCTGCCCTGCTTTCTCACCTCTGCTCTCCCGTCCTCGGTCCTTCATTGTGCTTTTAACATTTTGTCTTCTTTCACCAAACCATTCCGAGTTCATAAAAATGTCGTATTTAAGGAAGACGCTTTAAAACTCAAAGAACACCCGCAAGGCCATCCTTAATGAATGAGTGTATTCGACTATTTGTTGATATTTATTGTTTTCGAATTCAAGGAGATCTGTTTCACTTTAGTAGAAGTGAAGGTAAGCAAAAACACCCCCTTGCGACTTTGTAATAATAATAAAGAAAAAGAAAAAAAAAACAGAGAAGAATGGCGTTATCTCCATGGAATATATCAAAATATGACCCCAAAACCTTACACACCTAAAGTCAGACAGAACTAAAGCTGCATCTGCCGCTTTACTCTGGGAAGAATAATAGGTGAACGAGATCTGAAGTGTTTGTTATTTTGGTGGGGGATGTAATATTTGCCGTTACTTCTTTGCTGGCACAGGCTCAGTAAGTGATTGTAAAAGTTACTGACATGGATGCTAAGAGATAGATGAGAGGTTCTGACCCCTGCTTCTGCTACCACATGTGTTCTCCTTCTGCCTCGAGGATCAAATCCCCACTTGCCTACCCCCTGCTCCCCGTCTGCTTAAGTGAAAAACTCTTTCCCAAGATAGTCATACGCTTGAAAAACCTTGTAGACAACAAGGACTCAGCATACTCCATGGTATTGACGTTCTGAATTGCATGGGAGATGAAAACTAATGTTATGATACCCTACAGAAAAAAATGCAGTTAGTTTACAAATAAAGACAAGCAGAGCTGACTGAACATGTAGACATATCATATACTGTATTATAATTTACAGAGTAATCGAATGTAGGACGATCTTTAAGAGGCCAACTTTTCTCGATTAGCTGACTTTAATCTGCTTTCGAGCATCTTTTCTTGTGTTTGTTATGTCACTGGAGCAAAAAAAGTAATCTTGAGATGGAGTGGGCTGATCAAGAGTGATGCCGTGTGCTAGCTAGAACAGCTGTATAACACCTATATGACAAATGCCTTTTAATGGAAGCCGCCTTTAGGGAAAGGAGGCGTCTGCACTGTCTTGCTTCAAGACTCATTTTAGACGAGCTGTAAATTAACTAGAAATAAAGAGCAGTTTAAATCCAAACACTCACTTCTTTCTTCTGTGAAGCGGATATGTGGCATCTTCAACTTTGACCTTTGTGGTAATGAAGAAACTGTGACTGTCCTTCAGTAAAAGGTCATTTCACGGTGCCTCGGCTTTATCGGACAGTTGTGACTGCAATAGAGTGGGAATGGTGAAGGACCGACTGAGTGTAGAAGGATTATGGCGGATGAGAGGAAACATGAAGTGTGCCAACAGCCTTTGCTGTTAATTTCATGGCATTTGCCCACTAAAGGGTCATGTATGAGTGGGGAAGTGGTATCACAAGTTTTCAGTAGTTTGACGCCTCATTGAGTATCTACTACCACTGCCAGTGTCTGCAATCAAATAACGATGCTGCCTCTCTTTGCACAAACCAAAAAGGGAAAATTAATACTTTATTACATGTGCAAATTTATGTTCTTCAACTCACTTTAAAGTGAGTAAAATTTCCATTAAGTACCATTAAGTAATTTCCATTCACTACTACTTCATGTTGTTCATCAGTATGATTGGGGCACCTGTAATGTGTCATTTCATAGAATCACAGCTTCTCCTACATTTAGGATTACCAGTAAATCCAGCATATGTCCACAAGGTTAAAACAAGGAGGCATGTCATATTCTTTAAACATTATTTTATTATTATTATTCTCCTTCTTCTGCAGATCATCTGCCTCAAATCTATCTCGAGCACCGTCATTTGTCACTGCAACCCTCTGCATGCCCCCATTCATTTTCCCTGGAGTCTTCCTCTTTTCCTCCTGCCTGCCAGCTCTATCTTCATCATCCTGTGCCCAGTGTATCCACTTTTTCCTCCTCTGCACATGTCCAAATCATCTCAGCTTTCCCTCTCTAATTTTGTCTCAGAACTGCTCAGCCTGAGCTGTCCCTCTGTTAAACTCATTTTTAATCCCACAAACTCCCAGCGACCATCTTACCACTACTCCGCCACCTCCAGCTCAGTGTTATGTCTTTTTGTTAGTGCCACCATCTCCAAACCATACGTCACTCAGACAATGTTTGTGTCCTTTTTCCAGGAAATGAGAGGCAAGGCTGAGATCGTTTGGACATGTGCGCTTAGAAATAAGATAAAAGCTGCTAGTTTGGCTGAAACGTCCAATTTATTCTTTAATTATTATGCAATAGAAATATGTGGAAAGGTCCAAAGTGAGACAAAGGAAAGGGGTAAAGGCTAAGCGAGAGAGGGGTGATCCGAAAAGTAAAAGATGGAGAAAGAAAGTTTAGAGACAAGAAGCAGGGAAGAGAGGAAGATGAGGCCTATGCTTCCTCATCCACAGCTGATGCTACTCTCAGCCAGAGGGTTTCAAAAAAAAAACCACACACAAACATACTGTATTAGCCTGTTCGCCACACATATACACATATGCGCACAAACGCACGCAGGTGGGACAAAGGAGTGTAGTGTGCCAATTTGTTGTGCCCTTGGTCCCCTCTCAGGAGGCTCACAGGCAGGCATCCAGCCATGCCAAGACTGGCACTAGTCCCGCAAACACACACATAAACCTTTGCGGTTACTACACTGTGGCTGCAGGCACTGCTGTATCAGGGTTTTGGATGTGTGTTTGCCCATGTGTGTATTTGTGTGTGTGTGTCTGTTTGCCTCTGCTTCTCTCCATTTTTGTACACCACAAGAGTCAAATGCTGAAGAATTGGGAGCATGTGAAAGACACCGCAGCCCTTTCACACACATGGAAGATGCAACTGACTTGCTTCAAATAACTGCACGAGGTTGTGGTTCACACTTAAGTCTCTCTCTTAAGATAAAGAAGTTGTTTTTTTCTTCTTCTTCTGCACACAGTGAAAGCACTAACAGCTGCATTTTCAGACTGAACGACGGGCGGATGGAAGATTCGTCTTAATTCTGTCACATCCTGCCTCATGCACACATAAAAAAGGTAAATGCTAACTAACTAAACGGTCATCTCCAGGAGTGAATCAGTTCTGACAGTAGACATAGAAGTTGGTGGATACATAAAGTTACAGCAACTACTGAATATGAAATGATCTTCAAACATGTGAAGAAGATCACAAGCCAGTGATCTACCTCTGCTCATGAAATGAAATGAATTAAGATTAAACTTTTAATGCCCATAAGCAGCTAAAGGTAACTTGTAAATATATGCAGATTCTTGACATGATCGTGCATGGCCTAACAAATGAGCTAAAAACATGTTAAGTCTGCAATTGTTGGTTAATTGGCTCATTTCACTATGTTATAATCACATCCACAGCTTGTCCTTCATAACAGGGCCATAACAAGTTCCAGTGGAATAACAGCTGGCAGCTATTTTCTCCACGTTCAGCTTCAGCTCCACACTTTTACTCTTCAGGGACACTTCAACCTCCGAGGACTTTGTCTGCTGATCCAACAAGACCATTTTTGCTGTTCAAATATGATTTCTGAAACAAAACCACGAGTCCTGCTCTGCCATTTTGTTCTTTCTCACGCTGCTAATGTCATTGTCGCTGTCCTCTGGGCCAATTATGCAGTGTGTATTGTCTGATTGGCCCACATATTGTTTCAGCAATCAGTACCACCGTGTGACTGTATGTGTAAGGGATTATCTGAATGTGTATAATTTAGTGTCTGACGCGATAAGTATCTGTGCAGTGGAGGATGGAGAGGATAGCAGCGATAGGAAGATAATACAGAAAGAAAGAAAGACCTGACTCCTGTCTTTCCTGTCTTTTCAGGGGCCCAGTCTGACTCTAATCAGGGAGGCGCAGGACTAACTGCACTCAATTATTCACTCATTAGTCAGCAAGCAGGAGACACCGCTGAAGGCTGTGTTCCCCGCTTGATTACGTGCGCATCTATCTCTTTGTCCTTTTTCTTTGGCCGGTCATTTTTTGAAATTATTACATTTTCAGGCTTTTATTTGCAAACTATTGTTTTCTAACTTGGACTTGAGCAGGACGATATCTCGGGAATCTCTGTCATTTTAAATGTCAACATTGCAGAAGACATAAGATGACACAATCTGATGGCTCTAAAGCTGGAAAAAAAAAGAACATGTTGTTCCCTTTTTTACACACAGGACTGGGAGACTGCCAAAAATCAAGTCCTATTTGTCTGTTTGCTTTTTCTTTTTTTGGTTTTTCTTTGACACCATCACTACCATTCAGGGGAATATAGCTAGACAGTATTGCCCTCAGCAAGGACTGGATTGGCAACTCAGACAAAATCGATGTCTACAACACAGTGAGCTGTAAGGGAGCAAACTATCATGGAAAAATTCTGTTGGTCATAATGGCTGGCTAAATTGCCTGTCTACGTTGGCTCCAAATGTTGTCTGGGTGCCATAGCCTTGACTTACCGCCTGTGGAAATAGTTGCTATTAAGTTGGCTCCCCATTAGAGGCCACTACTCATTTCACGGCATGGTTTACTGAACCCCACAGAATTCAGTGGGTAGATGGACAGAAAAGGGTCTGCATGTGTTTGAGCCCTCTGAGGAACAGCCTCTTCAATTATAGCCCTGGATTCTGTCATTTTACCAGCTGTGATAGTGAAACTGGTGAGTCTGTCTTTGTGTGTGTGTGTGTGCATTTGAGTCTGTGTGTACATATCAAACTATGGTTTTGATGATACCTACTGTGGCAGGAGTTACCACAAAGGCAGTTTTGAGTACTTTGGCAGTCACTCAGTCATGCAAGTGTCAGTTATGAAATTTTGTCGGTGTGGTTAAGGTCAGCACAATGGTTTGCTTTGAAGATTAGCTTGATTCACCTCGATATCAAGAGAAGTCTGCTGGAAATATAGAATTCGAGGGGCATTTGAACCTCCCCACATTAAAAACCTTTATCTGGTGTAAAAGTGCAGTTTGCACAGGTGAGTCTGGTACCCCTCTACTTATATGTATGGCTATGAAGTGCTAAGCATAAACGTAAGAAAGATAAACCATAAGCAAAGCTAAAACATAAAGCTAGTGAAAGTGGGTCTTTCTGTTGAGATTATTGTAGATGTCTGTTTAGCAGCTTCTGTACATGTGCAGACAGGTGTGTCCACACACCTCCTTTTTTGCATCTTAGTGAAAAGATCTTTAAAACACTGAAATATCAGGAGGGAAAAAACTCTTAAGAAAAAGAAATTCTGAGAATAACAACAATCGTCTAGGCTGAGTGGGCTAAAATGCCCCACTTTAAAACAATTTTCTCAAAAAAGAAAACCAACCTCCATCTAACTCTCCAAGCTTAGGTTAAAAGGGTTTACACACCTTCAACTGCAGCACCCTGAAACTCTGACTTCAAGGAATTCTGTGTCTTTATCTTTCTTTGATTGCAAGATAAGTGTTGTTATGTTAATGTCAGGGCATGATGCAAAAATGTCTTTTAAGCTTCTTGTTACAAGTATTTGATTGATAGAAATCAACTTAAAGCAGTTTTGGGTCATTTCTTTAATAATGTTTCAGATTACCTTTGAGGTGTTTACAGCTCTTCATTCGCCTGCACGATCATCGCCCTTTACTTGGTTTGATGGTATCTTAGTTTTTCTCTTCAAACATAGTGAAGCTTCACAGACTCACTGTCTTTGTTTTAGTTTTCGACCTGTTTCAAACAGTTCGGGTAGGTTTCTCTCAGCTGTGGTCAGTCTGTACAGCAGAGCTGTCTGCAGGGTCTCTTTGTATGTTCCTTTGTATGTTGTATGTCAGGGTTGACCAAAATCTGGTGATGCAATAACAAAGTGAGGCCTTGTTTTCCTTCTGGGAACAGAGGCAAGTCTGAAAAGTTTGTATAAAAGACAGATCATTCATTTTTTTAGGTTGTTTACTAGAGTTAAGTATTCAAGAGTTGGAAACACAACTATGAAACGGAGACAAACACGACTAGGGGGGGCATCACCTGCTTATGTAAGTACCACAGAGTTATATGACATTCAGCTTGGTATCTTTCACCTACATGAAATTCCCAGCACACAAAATTTATGTGGCAGTTTTTAGCCTTTATTGTTTTAAGTTTTGAAGATGTAGATATGGTCCATATGCAAATAATAAACCTCTATCTGTAAGAGGTTTTATCTTTGATTTACAGCTGAAAAGTTATTGGCCAAAGTCAGCTTGAAACTTTGTCGAGACCTACAGCTGACAGATGCGAGATCAGATGTCAGTGTAGCCCTCACATCCAGTTCAAATCTGACAGCAACTTTTCACTGACACTGCACTTTTCTACCACAGCTAGACACATGCCAAATGATACAAACTTCTCCATTGTTCCAACTCAGGTGTTTTATTCACTCATGGCGCATGTTTGTATGTCAGGTTTTTAGTCACTCTGGCAATGTTTTTCCTGTACTGACACAAATATATATGTGCATTACGAGATTTAAATAATAATCAGTTGTACAGACCTTTTAAAAATGTCTGTAGAATCCATCCTAACAGAATGGAAGACGTGTGAATAACCAATCAAAAGAGGAAGTGAGGAGACAAATTAACAAGAAAATCTGCATTTGACTAAATGGTTTGGACATTTGGCCCCTTATTTGGCCCCTTAGAGGGAAAGGTCACTTTCTACCAGGATAGGAATGTTTCCATACAATGAATCATGTGATGAGTTTGAAAACAATGGGAATCATAAGCTATAAGCTTTACAGTCATCAGATCTCAACCCGAGCTTTGTTCCCCTTTAATTTGTCACTTGTTCTATGCTGTATATACAGATAAAGTGTATTCTCACACCGAAAACCTTCGCCTGTATCCAAACACAAAGACACTTTCTTCTCTCAGCTATGAACTTTAAAACACCTGTGTATTTCTGTGTATGTGTGTGTGTGTGTGTGAGTGTGTGCATATGTATGTGAGTGTTAGAGTGCAGAGGCAATAGGGAGGTCATGTCAAGCCCGACGGCAGTTCATTAAAATGTATGTGTTATGGGGAATATGTGTGCGTGTGTCTGCATGTGTGTGTTACTACTCTGTTCACATAACTGTTTACATAATTGATGAATATGATAATGACACAAGCTGGCACTGTGCTCATATGGGCATTTGTGTACACACTCAGATGTAGTGCTATGTGTGCTTGTGTATATATGTGTGTGTGTTCGTGCATTTGTGTATAAGGGCCAAGGCAGACAATGCCCCAATAGCATCACATGCCCCATCATCTTGGCACTGACAGTTTGACCATTGACAGCACTTTGTTCTGTTGGCAGAGAGTCGGGGAGACAGACAGGCAGGTAGACAGACAAGCTGACAGCATATGGTGCAAGACAGGAGACCTGTGGACCCATGTGGTAGTTAGAAAAACACTTCCTCCCTAACTCTCTCTCTTTTTCTCTCTCTCTCGCGCGTTCCCTTGGCATATGTTGTGTGTGGTTGGCCGTGCGCCACATGCCGATCCGATGCCCTCGGCACTGCCGGGGCTCCGTGCCACCTGTGCCACTTTCTCCCACAGCAGCTCTCCAGCTCCCCGTACACACACTCACACGCATAGATACACACGTGCACACCGAAACACTAGCTCTCAGTTTGCACCTGTGTCCGTGGGGGAGAATTTTAGACAGGGAATCACAGACATCATATTGTCCTCTTAGTGAGTTCACTGGCCTATCTAATGATTTATTTGAAACAAAGTTGCCTTAAAAGATCCCAGATGACACAGATTTTCATACTTAATGCTTGTGCTGCCTGCTCTTTAGGGTTTTTTCCATTGTTCCTTACATTTATAGCTTTGTGAATTCAGTCATATTTATCTTTGACTTCACTGAACCAATGCAAAAAGTGCATGCTTAAGAGGGTTGATATGTAAACTGTAAATTTTGATATTTATGCAATATCATATTATATACAATATTTTAGCCAGGAATGTATTAGACATTTTTAGCTAGTGTTTATTTAGTAACAGCTACTACTAAAGTGTAATATGTCATAAGGCAGTTCTACGAAAGTATAAATCATATTATGAAATGTGCATTTTTGTACTGTAACTATGTGCTTTGTACTGCAGCCAAGATTGTTTGCAACAATCTGTTATGAATTCATATTACTTTATTTCTGAGGCGCTTATACCACCTCTGTAAGAAATATTTATATTTACTTATCTAATATAAAACCATCTACAAAGTATGCTTGGCCAAGAGGGAACATATAATTTTCCTTTTATTGGCAAAAGTTAAGCAACCTAACTGCTTCATAACCCTTCAGGTCTTGTGCTTTTATATATTCGGTGTGGCATGTGTTGCTGTGTGCACATGTGTAACTGTACTCACTGTGAATGATGGTCCGTGCTTGGTTAGTTCCAGTGCATTTATGAATAAAACAGTGATTCCTCTGAAAAACACAGCTAACATCAGTTCTTTTTGACAGCTGTGGAAACCAGCAGATGTGGGCTGGTGTTTCAGGGTGGATCGTCCATTGTGCCAGTTCATGTGCCAATCCAGATGTGCTGCCAACAGTACAGTGAGGCAGGGCTGTTGGATTATTGAGGATTTACTGCACACATATCCACAGTTATGCACGCACAGGCACACACATGGTGATAGGCTGAAGTATGACGCATGTTCAGGTCAGGTTTGATCGACTTGTACAAAATAAATATGACTGGAAATTTTGCAAAATTAAATTTCAGGAGTTTGTTTGGGAATTAGGAAAGCACTAAAGGATTTTAATGTGCATTTCTCTTTGTGTGGGCGTGGCTGTGTATATGGATGCATGTATCCCACATGCTGCAGGGACCTAAATCTGTTTATACATTTACATCACTTCCTTTCCCTGTCCAAACAATGAGGAGTATGGTTAAGGTTAGAGGCTCCAGGAAATGAATGTAAGCCAACATAATGTTCTCTGAAATTATGGAAACACAACTATTCGTGTGTGTGTTTGTGTGTGTGTGTGTGTGTCAGAGAAGTAGAAAGATAAATAAATGGAAAGGAGGAGATAAAACAACAAGGCTTCAGGTTATGTGAAAACTGGGCAGCTAAACAGAAAGAGGAACAAAAAGACTGTTATCTACAAGCGATGCAGTCTGTGAGACACGCACACACTCGCATGTACACAGCGTTACTCCAGGCTACACTTTTGTTCAATCACTGCGTTGTCACACAGCAGCCATGTATTGGTTCTTCGGTGAAAACGTGATTCATCCGGCCACCCTCGAGCATCCAAGTACGAGAGATACAAAACAAGGTTATTAGCATCTACCTCATCTACGCTGTGAACAAGACATGATCTTAGGTGCCATTTTGTCATCATCTGTCAACCCCATGCTGTAAGCAGTGAATGTTCCAGACAAATCTGAGCTAATCCCTAAATATAAGGTCATCTACCCCAGCTGACCCACACAGACAGACACATATATCTAGCCAGGTTAGCTAGTTAGGCAGGGAAGTAGCACACCTGACCCCACGCTGTTGTTTCCCAGGCTGTGCAGTGCCAAGACTAAAGGTTACCTTTTTACATACGCTTAGTCACACATGCGCACACACAGAAACGCACACACATGCTTCCTCACTCTCAGAATTGAACAAACTGGTTTGGCTAGGCTAGCACTAACACACCTGACACACACACAGGCGCACACAAACACACTCAGGTGTCTGTGAAATATTCTCAGTTGGCTCGAGGAATCTGTGGAGAGCTTACTGGATCAGCTGTTAGGTGAGGACACTGAATGTAAGATGGACTTGAGCCAGGCTGAGTGAAAGCCAAACAATAAACAAGTTAGTAATGATTTCAAATGGCCACAAAAAAGACTTTCTAAATTCATTTGGCATTGTTGTCAACTTTACCCGTTATTTTCTAACTTTTGACATGTGTTGCTAACTGTGGGTACATTTTAAAAAATAACCAATTGTAACTTTGTAGTACTGAAAATATGTCACGACAAATAGACGCCGGACCTCCAATAGTAGCCGGGCGACCTTCGACCCGGAAGTCCCTCCGTGCTGTCGTCGGTCCTCCCCTCAATCAGCCAGCTGTTTCCAATCAGTTGTCATCTACGACCAGCTGTTTAAGCTGGATGTGGCGACCGTGGAAGTGGGCTTATTACACTGAACTGGAACTGTCGGCCAGTGAACCTGCTAACTGTGATTTTCTGGTCTTTTACTTCCTCTTGAGGAGAGTCGGGAGGAGAGAAGTTTCGTGGAGCACCACTCGTGCACTGGGCTTCCACACACAAGGAGACACTCGGGAGCAAAGGAGGAGCACAATTGGGAACTGCATTATTTGTGAACTGTTGAAATACGTTTTGGAGCACTGTGAATACGGTAAAAGCACTGTCTTTTCACCTCAGTCTAAAAACCGCGCCTGTGTCCTCTTTCCCTCTCACTTTCATGACAATTCCATCTGAGAAGGGAGTAAGAGCCGGTCTCCAACAACCGCCGGTCTGTTTTAAACGGCGGGCCGGCCGAATTATTTTTTTTAATAAATGCCAGGGCTACTATTGGAAGATACACGGTATGTTATTATCTGGATGATGCCATATGAAACTTGTCTGCTTAATCAATATGTAAAAACTAAAATAAATATCAGAACACACTGGTTACAGAGCTATTATTGAATAAAGTGAGAAAATCTTACTTAAATTTGCATCATTTAGAGAAACTATCCATCCATCCATCCATCTTCTGCCGCTTATCCGGGGCTGGGTCGCGGGGGCAGCAGCCCAAGCCCACGTTCTGTAAAATAAAAACAAACTGAGTCTATATAAAGCTTAGTAAATATCTAAAGACTGTCACATTAAACATATGAGAACTACAACTCACCAAACTCTATTGTGTGTTTTTCTGTCAAGGTTTGCTTTCTCTTACATTATGCGTTTGCCTGTTTGGGATCATTACATGCTGTAAAATGAAGTTGATCAGATGCTTTCAAGATGGTATTACATGGTCTGATGATACTTTTCTCTGTTTATAAGTTTTCTGCTGTTTTCTCCTACTTTTTAAAAGCATAACTTTCAGTTCTTCAGTACTTCTGTATATAGTATTTTTTTAGGCCTGTCACTTCTTCTTTTGTCTTCCACTTGACCAATTTTCTTAAATTTCTTTTAAAAACCCACTATACACCATGTAGAATACGGCAAGTTTTTAAATGTAGCTCTTTGGGAATCTGCTTGTGCAAAAATACTATTTTATGTCTGGCAAACTATATTTTATCTTTGGCATTTTTCATAGGTTCAAACAAAGAAATGGAAACAAATTAAAAGCCTGCTAGTAACTAGCAAGTGCTTAGAGATTTTTTTTTTACTTAATTTAATTAAAACTGGGTCTTTGCTACGATGGATAGACGACACTGGTTATGTCTTCACTCAGGTGCTTTTATTCTTGAATGATTCATAGGTCAGTCTTAAGTGGTCCAAACAAGGTTCCCATGAAAAAGATCAGGCACAGGGACAGGACTGAGTGAAAAGATATCCAAAGTCAAAAGAACAACTTTGAAATACATTCAGAAAGCCTGGAGAAGTATTGCTCAAGTTTATTTTATTTATTTTTTTTATTACAAGAAAGTCTGACTCAGTGGAAGTACAATAAAAAAAAGAGAGACATGACTCAAGATTGTACTGTACATACAGTTAAGCCAAAATTACTCTCAGATTTTGTCATGGGTGAGCAAGTGTTATAAGCTAATAGTTGATAAATAATTATATTTATAAACAATACAACTGACAATAAAAATGTAACTTAATTGTACTTACTCATCAATCACACTTTTTTTTAATGGAGCGGATGTCAAGAAAAAGAAGCATATTTGAAAGCACTTTGAATAACAGACAGGTATTGTGTTACGACTCAGTACATTAAATGTAAATATGTATGACATTACTGCTCCCTAACAAGGCATAGTACACCCACAAGCATCTAAACCCCTTTGTGTATTTGCTACAAAGCTATAAATCATATCAGTGTGTGAAAAATCCCGCACTATTCAAAAGAGTACATTTCTAATATTGCAAACAGATGGCACACTCACAGTTTGTTGAATCACCTGTAATTACATTGTTTAGATTACTGCAATTTTTTCAACTGATGTTTAATTTCACAGTTGTTTGTACACATTTCCCATGCCCGCAGGCTGTGGTTTGTGTGCTGTGTATTATTTACAGTTCATGTTCTGGACAATAGCAAATTGCTGGATTTAGCCCCGATTTGTACAGAAGTGGCTGTGTTTGTTTGCACAACACGCATTTACGTCAAGAAAACTTCTGAGTTTGATTACAGACGAGACGCCTGAAAGCAAGGAAGTTGACTGGTTGGAAGTTGTTGTGTTTTTTTTATCCTCACCTGTGCTTTTCCGACATGTCAAAATGTCCTGTGTGAAAAACGTTTACTGAGTAACAGAACACCTCTGGATGACTGTCCTATTTTTCTCCGACGTTGTTATTCTAGCTTTCATTCTCTTTTCTTCTGTGCTATTTTGCTAACTTTAAAGTACAGTAGAGAATAAAATCCTCCACTATTCTAAACGCACATAAACAAGCGCAGACATCCGCAGAGAGTGTTCACAGCTTGAAGAAACTATAAGGCTCTGGTGAGCCACCGTCCAATTTAATCAACGGCTTCCTGCAGTTGTGATTTATCAACCAATTACGCAAGTGGACAGGAGAAGTAGTGCACCTATAAATAAAAAGTTGAAAGTCGGCTATACCCGATCAATATTAAATAATAAACTTTATTGATGGAAAAAGACTTAATAGATGATGCCCAAGTGGAGCTTGCTCGCTGCACTGCACCGAAATCCTTCCATGCAGCCATATTTTAGATTATTCTCTGTCATTTTGACTTGTTACAGCAGAAAGAGCAGTGTTTCAAACATTAATAGTAGTGTCTCTGAAATTGAACCAGCATAGAGAATAGCAGGATGTGGCCTCATCTATAATCACACAAAAAGAAAAGGCTTTTACTGACTCAGAGCATGAATGCAGTAAGCCTAAAATTGCTTGATAACTGCAGACCTTTCTTTAAAAATATATCTGTATCATCAACACAGAGCATCTCTTTTATAAAAATTGTAGAGTTGTTTGTTTGTTTACTTCAAAACATTGGCCATGAAGCTGCCAGTGTCACCATGTTAGCTTGCTAGGTGAATGAAGCCGCTATCACGTCACCATTAGCCAAAACAGAAATTTTAATTAGACTCATAGGCCTTCAGCTCAATAATAAAACATGAAAAATGTGCACTATATACATAACTACTGTGGTTACAGTAGTGTGTTTTTCTTTGTCAATACAAGGCTACCAGGAATACGTGCAAAATGACTTCCTGTTCTTCCTTTTCTGCTAGCAAGGTAAGAAAACTGCAGGACACAGGTAATTATTCACTCTTGTAAACATTTCATTTCAGTGGCTTAAAACCTTAATAGCAGATGTTGAAGCTAAATATCTGTGAGGAATGAGGAAAGGTTTCTGTCATACTGCAGCTATTAGGAAAGCCAAGAAAAACACAGGTGCAGCTAATAGCAATGAAAATTTCATTCAGAATACACATTAGCCCAGTTTTATGTTAGCATGTCTAATATCTTAGACTATGGGGCAGCATAACCACACACACAAAGTTCCTGACTGTACAGAGTTTGTCTACTATAACTTTGCGAGGGCATTGTATACAAGATGAAATTATTTCTTAGCGATAAACAAAAAAACAAACAAAAAGTTAAAAGCAAGTATGGGGGAGAAATTTACAAAATAAACTTCTACAAAAACAAATCGTCTACCTTTTCAAAAATGGGGTTAGTGCTGACTCATCAAAATGCTTGGCTCAGCACAGACTTTGTAGTCAATCTTTTGCTAACTTCCATGAACACAGACAGTACAAAGACACGTGACAGGAATGAATAAACGTGTCTTCACCTGTAACCAAGGAAAACATCTGAAATCACCTATCTACCTCTGCCTTTACTTTCCTGTCTCTTATCTTTTCCTCTCACTGTTTTCAAGTCTCTCTTTTGTACAAATTTTCAAATAATTTCATAAAACTAAGATAGTTTTATGAAATGAGCTACAATCAAAAGAACCTCAACTGTTGTAGCTCAAGTATTTTTCCTTCAGTTCAGTGACAACAAATGGCAACTATGTTTAAAAAAATAAGAAGAAGAACAGGCCTTGGACCTAGGACCAAGGCCTGTAGGAAATGAAACTGTGCTAGGACCAGCACAGTTTCATGTCAAATGGAGAAAAAGGATAAGGAAATGTGTCTTTCTGTGCTTTTGTAAAAGGCACGATTTTATGTTACAGTCAGTATGACATTGAAACTGATGCATTTCAATTGGAAGGATCTTTTTCTTGTGAGTCATTCAACAGGACCAGTTACCAAGGCAATCAAAAAAAAGAAAAAGGAGTTTGAAAAAGCAGTAAATATTTTTTTGTATTTTAACTAAAATCCTAATTTTTCTCTAAACCTAACTAGGTACTTTACCAAACAAACAACTAAATAAAAAAGAAAATACCAAAAAAAAGCCAAATGAATGACAATTCCCAGTCACATTACGTTCTGTCTATTAAGACAAATACCCTGTCAAACTGGAAGCACTACATTTCATAAGTCATGTGAGAATCAAGGAAGGATAGTTAAAAATGTGTGCAAACACAAAAAGAGTGAGTGCTTACAGACCGACACGGAGCAGAACGTGTTCAATAACCCCCAGACGTGTCATAAGGTTTTCATTGCTCACACATATGTCACACCGCGGAATGCCCATTAGCCTCTCAGCATGCCTTTTTGTCTGCTCAGGCTCTATCTGTATGCTTGTCACAGTTACATATCCGTGGCCCTCCCTCCTTCCCTCTGTACAGCATACCAGTGGAGTCAAAGTGTCATTCCAACACTTAAGCTCAGACAGACTAAAATCACCCACATGACAAAGCACACACATGCACCTTGTTTTTTTCTACTTAATAGTGACCTTGCCATCTGAACGGCTAGCCACTAGACTTTAGATAGCGACAACATTTAGAGCATATCAGCTGATAGCCAGCGTCTATGACGTTACATCCTGAGTGTGCTTACTGATCGTCTTATTCCTGAAAAAGCAGTAATACAAAGAATTAAAAAAGGTTATTTATACATACATCTCTGTAAATACAGATATATATATATATGGGGTAAATGTATCAGCTTTAATTTTAAGCCCAATTTTCTATCACAAAGGATAAATATCAGCAAAATGTACAAAAGCAGTGATGCACTGCTTTGATGCAGAGAATCCTTTGTTCACATTTGATTCCAACTCTGTTGTATCTGAATTAGCAAGATTTCTTGTTCAGGAAGATTTTCATTGTTTCAATTAGCTCTTTGTTCAACCACAGTCACTGCTGAATTTTTCCAGGTGTTGGTGTTCATCCACATTTGTTCCTTTTTTATATTTCCTTGGTGTTTCCTTAGCAACACAAAGAAATTAACAGTACCAGCCACCTGTTTTATTTTTTGTTTGTTTGTTTTTTGCAGGCCTTTTCAAACTACTGTGGATAAAGTCAATAAAAAAGAGCCTCTTGAGCTCTGCTCAATAATTTCTTAAAGAAATACATTTGCAGTTGTTTTGAAAAACATTGTTAGTCTTATTTTTGGATTTTGGATTTCTAACCCTAACAGCACTGTGATGGTTTCTAAATAGGAACATAATAATCTCCTTATAGGTCCCAAAAAACTTGTCAAATCTGTTATTTTCAAAATATTTTTTCAGCATCTACAGAAAGTGACTTTAATCATCACTGAAAAACTGTTACAACGTTTTAATCTTGTTTTTCTAGATCGGAACATTGTAATCTGCCTGTGCTGTTTTCTTTTTTGTCTGAAGTGCAATAATAAAGCCATTTCAAGCACTCCACAAGCACTCACACAACATAATCAGCATCAGTACGCCTTGCTGTGCCTGTGGAGTCATTTTATCAACTAGCATTTCCACACTCAGAAGAATTTCAAGCGCTAAACAGAGTACTGTGATTGCCATGATTGTGGTGTTTCAGTATCACATAATGCATCAGACTCTAAATAGAAACAAAACTTTGCCTCAACAACAAACAAAAGAAATAAGACCCTTCTTGTTCTCCACGATGCTGAACTATATGAGTTAATCTGAATCTCCTTAGTCTGTTTTTGAGAAGGGCGATATGCTCCGACTTTGTTCAGTGCATTAGCTCAAGAAATGTTATTTGTCTGGGTGGTGTAGCGGTTACATACAGCTAATGGACTTATTAGTAGTTAAGTGTAGACACTGATGAAGACACTGATGATTTATTCATCATTATTTGTATCCAACATGGCACAGTGTATATGTGTAGCAGAGAAATATAAGCACTTCGTTTCACATTGCATTGTACACGCTTGTTTCCAACCTATCACACCACCCCCGTGGGAATGAAACCCCCTCCCACGGCATCTGTCCCACCATATCCAAAAACATCTCAAGAACTCTGTAAGGAAAACAACAATGAGCCCAAGATGCTGATAAGACCACCAAGTTTCTAGATTCCAATTCAGTGGATCAGAAGACCCCAAATCTCATCGACATCTTGGTTCAAGCGACAACAAGAAGCCCCCAGAGTTCCTGGGTCCATATCCCAGGAACTCAAGGGTCTGTTTTATTAATATAAAGTAAGCTAGACCCTATACTGTTCATACTATTTTGCAACTGTAAAGGGGACCTACAAAATATTAGGCAGATGGTTTTGATGATTAATTGGACTGGCAGTTTTTTAGCCCCTTTCTACACCTGACCAGTTCAGTACATACATGCTTTGTACATCACACACCCTGATGGATGCATCAGGAGCAGTGTCTTATCCCAGGACACTTTGTCGTGACCGCTGGACAAGCCTAAGCTCAAACCATCCTTCCAATTAGTGGATAACCTCAAAACCACACCTGTCATCATGGCTGGAATTTCTGGCCAATCAGTGCAAAAAGTTTCATCATTTTCACCAGCTAGGTTTGAGAGTCTCTTGAGCCATAGTTCAGCTTAGACATCCTGACAATTGTAGTGTTTTTTTTGACTCGAGCACCAACCTCTAGCAGTCTGCATTTATACTTACTGCAAATTTAAGCCTCTGTCTCTGGAGGATGTCTGTTTGCAGGGTTAATTGCAGGGGAGATAGTGCTACAAGGAAGCACTACATGTCTGGAAATTTACCTGAAATGAAATTGTTAGATGGCTAACGAAAGGCACAGCTGGAGAACAATGCATCGCAACGCAGCGAAGGTTAAATTAAGTATTCGGTCAGAGCCCCAAGCAGCTCTCCTGCCACAGGCCTCCCAGAAACGAACACGGAATGTGCGTTTTGTGACGCGTCGCTGCTGCCAGCCTGAAATCGGCCTATAACAGAAGAGAACGGATGGTTTGTGTTTAACCTTGGTCTCAATGTCACTCACCAGCCTCATGCTCTTCCATAACCAACAGCCCTCCCCTCCTCTACCACCACCAGACCACCTCCACAACTCCCCCCCCCTCAGCTGGTGTGTTTGAGCTTCTCAGCAGGGGGCCTGCAGTTCCAGAGATATGTGGGGGTGGAGTGTGTGCGCATACATGTGTGTTTGCGCGCAGACATTTGTGTGAAGCCTTTCGGCTTGTCCCTGGATGTGCTAATGTGATAATTGAGTATTCCAAGTTCTGCCTGCAACTGTGTCACCACACACACACACAGACACACGCAGACACACACACACACACACACACACACACACACACACACACACACACACACACACACACATGGTTAGTTTGTCTCAGAATAGCTTCCTCACGTCTTGATGACATTCTTCAGCCTGAGCTGTGTTGAATTTTTAGCGATAACGCATGCAGTGATTAATCAGTTTGCTATTTGTTATATATTTATATTTGTAACATGTTTATAAACTGTGTAACCAGAACATGTTTACAAACTAGAAAATGCAAATGCATTATTTAAAGCATTATTTCTCAACTACTCAAACATAATGTAAAAAAATTGTGGGTTTGACTAATTTCCAATCACTGATGTAATAATTAAGTCTATAAAAATACAACCCCTGTGATAGACAGACGTAAAGTCGACTGCATGCCTACAAATAGAACAGACTGTGTTCTCTCTCTCTCTCACTTCAGGAAGATAAAGTCTCCAGGATTCCTTTAAAGGAGCCACCAGTGTGCCCAGGGACCAGCGAGCAGCATCCAGAGACCAGCGCTCGTCCCCTGCCCAGAGTCTGAGGATCACTAAACTCAAGAGTTGATGCGTTCAGAAGCCAGTAGGTCATAGCTGCGCTCCGAGGCTCCAGGCAAACACTTCACAGACAAACCAGAAAGGCACTTTTGGCTTTCAATATTGATCAGTCCTCGCACATTCACAGACACGCACACACAGACACACATTGCATGTCAAAGAAATCAATGAGCAGACAAATTTACACTGGCTATGAACCAAGTAATTCTGGTAGTGTTTGTGTTTTTTGAGTTTGTGTGAGCCGGAGTATATTCATGACTGACAAACAGGAGGAAAGAGTTGAAAAGTTGAATCCAGAAAGTTCGGTGATGATGTGGTGGTGGTGAGGGCGCGGTGTAGAGAGGAGAGGAGGCGTTGACGAGGCGTTGTCGGAGCGAGAAGAGAGGAGGGGATTAGGGTTGGCGGTTCACTGTCGAACCAGCATCGATACAACGGCAGCATTTGCCTAATCCCTTGGTAATGGGAGCTTAGCGGCCTCCTCGGACACACAAACACTCCCACTACCTCCTCCTCCTCTCTGCTTCTCGTCTTCTCCTTTCTTGCCCTCTCTTCTCCTCATTTACATAACATTAGAAACATTAAGGCGACTCCAACAAGGCCCCATTATGTGCGTGTTGGTTTTGGGTCCCATTGCGTCGGCCCCAAGGCTTTGGAGAGGAGAGGAGCAGAATGAGTCAGGACATCACAGAGGCTTGTCCACTGTTTTGTCTGCTGGAGATGGTCTGTGTGTTTCTAAAGGACTCATTGAAAGGAGAGTGAGAGAGAAAGAGAGGAGGAGAAAGTGATAAATGGTTTTCTGAGAGTCCAGAGCGAGTGATCTGATTGCAGATGTGTGTCCAAAAAAAAAAAAAAAAAGCCAGCTGCAGAAACCTGAAAATGCACCGGCTTCAGCTCAGATAAGGCTTTGTTTGTTTTTCTGATAATTAATTAGGCAGAGTAACATAAAAAGCGCCGTGGCAATGATGTTTCATGGATGATTCCTGGCACCAGAATTGTTTTTCAGAGCTGAGGTTTAAACATCAAGGTGACAGAACTGAAAAAAGGAAATAAAAAAGAAAACCAGAATTGAGCTTTTCACCTCATAGGTAGCTGTTTACTCAGTCTGCCACACAGACACCGCTTTATTAGCATGAAACTATTCAATTAGCCTTTCAGTCTGACTTGAAGTTTGATAATAAAAGTGTGATATTATATCATGCAGAAAGGGGCTGTGAACTAGCTGTCCATAGCATGAAATCAATGGAAAGAAATGCTATAAATTGAAAGGATTGGTGCAAAACCTTAACGTCCTGTGTTAAATGAAAAAATAGACAAATCATTTTTTGTTAGGGGAAAAAAATTTGATTTGTGCTGTTATTTATTTGTATTTATGTTGAATGATTTCAAAACATAAAAAACTGATTTAAGTCAGCATAACAAAAATAAATAACTAGTGTATAAATACATAACTTTATTTATTAAGTGAGCTGGGCCTTTATGTGGAAAAGATGTGGCCTTTTAGTCCAGGAATCAGGTGTTGACATTTTCTCCTATTAAAGAAAATTAAACTCCAGTTTTAGCTGTAAATTTATCAAATACTAAACGATTCAAATGATTACTTTTAACACACACATTTTGTAAATACATTTCAGTGTGTTTTCGCTATTACTTTTTCAAAATAAATGTTATTAACGTGCAATTTGGGGCTCAATAACTGCCGGTCGTGTCTAATATTTTTGAGCAAATGTAATTCAGAGCAGCACGCTGCATCCTCACTGATACATTCACATATGTTTTCAAACGTGTCTAGACTAGACTAGCTGTGCAATTACTCACCAAGCTGCACACAAACTCACAACCATGAGCCAGCAGAGAAAAAAAAAAAACAACAAAAAAAAGAGTGCTCTGTGTTTCTCTGCTTTTTATAACTTTCCCCTTTTCCTCGCTTTTATTTAGCCCCATAAAGCAGAGTTTTCAG